>NW_023613618.1:0-48596 GCF_013339725.1 Rhipicephalus microplus
GGCCCCTTACAAGGTTAACCGCCGCTTTACGATTCACATACGAAATTGGCTCCTGGTGAGTCAGTCATCGTCGTCCGCACCCGCTTGTGACGTCTCCACGTGACGCTCTAAACCGTACATACCGCTCTATTCCCTCTCCTTTATCGCCGAGACGGTACTGCCAGCAGCTAGGGGTTATTATGTTACAACGACATCGGCAACGAAAGCATCATAGACGACGAAGAGGATGAACACGACCGAGCTCGTGTTGTTGTTGCTGCTGTTCTTCTATCTTGCTGCAGCTGCCTCTTACTCTCCTGTATCTTTTGTAAATGTATTTATTTCATTCATTCTCTCATCCCATGACAATATATATATATATATATCCAGATGAAGGCCAGATATATTATATATATGTATAATATATATACTCCTGATGAAGGCCAGACTCTAGGCCGAAACGTCGAAATAAACCAGGTTGTGACCACTCACGGAGGAACTACTGGACTATATATATATATATATATAATATATATATATATTATATATATTATATATATATATATTATATATATATAGTTCTATATATATATATTATATATATATATAATCAAAATGAGGTATAACAGACATAATGCCAAGCATGTATACGAGATAATTAGACCAATTAATGTAATAAGAAGAACAAAAGTGGTAAAATTACCTTGCCGTGAAAAGGAACGAACCTACAACCTTAGAATAACGCGTTCGATACTCTACCACTGAGCATCACGGCGGCTATCCCTCCAGCCACTTTATTGGGTTATATGTGAGTTTAACGTGGGAGTGGCAGTCAGCGCCATCTGTAGGCACAGCGCCGAGTGTAGAACACCGTTTTATGAGCCTGTGTGGTGTCAAGTAGCACGTGAACTTATTACGAGTGGGCAGCTCACCAATGGTCCCTCGTATACGACCTAACGGCGCCAAGTCTGCCAGTACGAGACCCTCGTTAATGAATAAGGGAAAGAAGCGTCTATCTAAGGGCTCGTTTTTCCACGTTTCGACACAATAATAGTGAGATCTAACAGACAATGATGCCAATGAATCTATAGGGAAGGTCATACAACCAATGTATTGTAAATAAAAAGAAAGAAAAGTGGGTGAAAAAGGTTCGATTCCTGCTCACGGCAAGTTGTATATATATATATATATATTATATATATATATATAATATATATATATATATAATATATATATATATATATATATATATATATATATTATATATATATATATAATATATTACTTCGAACGAAATAACAGACCACGACGAATCGACGTCTTGCTCACCCCAGACCAGGAAACAAAAGTCTTCTTTCTCTACTTTCAAGCGATTTCACGCTACAGTTAAGACACATACCCATTATTTTACCTGTGAGATTATTCGCTCTCCTCGAAAAGCATCGTCTCGATGCTGGTGATGAGCATTGAAAAAAATGAGAAAAAAAGGAGCTACTATAGAATCTAACAAATGCGTCGTAGGGCAAAAAATGTGCTGGCTTCATAGAAGTACTCAATAAAGAAAGGAGTAAGTACAGAAGACAATAAAAAACAAACCAAAGTGGACGAAAAAAAGTAGTCATTGCATGTAACTTGTCCACGTTCGGTATGACGCGAGAAATATGGCTTGAGTCTGACACGTGCACCACATCACTTTGTGGAAACCGACGGGAACGTCTTTAGGCGCCCTCAGGGAGAACTTCATACGTAACGTCACTGAGTCGGCGCAGAACTTGGTAGGGGCCGAAATAGCACCGAAGCACTTCTCAGAGTGACCACGCTGTCGAATGGGGGTCCACACCCAAACTTCATCGCCTGTTGGAAGGTAACCTCTCGTTGTGTAAGGTTGTAGGGGCGTTTGTCGGCAGTTTCGCGACCCTGAATACGGTGTAGGGCCAGTGACGAGCCTCTCGGCGCGCTTGAGCGAACAAGGCAGTGTCCGCGTTAAACATAGCCAGGTTGTTGGAAAGGAGCATTGCGTCGAGCATTGTAGGAGCCTCTCGACCATGAACTAAGCAAAATCGGTGAAATCTGTACTCTCTTGGACTGCTGTATTGTAAGCAAAAGTTACGTAAGGGAGTATATCATCCCAGTTTTTGTGATCAACGGTCACATACATTGATAGCATATCTGAAATGGTCTTGTTCAACCGTTCAGTGAGTCTATTTGTTTGGGGGTGATAACCCGTGGTTTTCCGATGTTCTATACCACTTAGTCTCAGCACTTCTTGAAGCATCATTGCGATGAAAGCTGTACCACATTCAGTAATTATCACAGCTGGCGCTCCGTGACGAAGTACAACGCTGGTGACTAAAAACTGGGCGATTTCTGCGATGGCAGCTCTGGGCAGGGCTTTTGTTTTGCTGTAACGCGTTAAATAATCGGTGGCAACTACAATCCACCGGTTTGCAAAGACGTGAGAAAATATCTGAGGCAAGTCAACGCCAATTTGATAGAATGGCGTTTTTTGGCGCGGCGATATGCTGTAGTAGTCCTGCTGGTCCGACAGGTGGAGCCTTACGGCGTTGGCAGTCACGGCATGTGCGGACGTACTGCTTCAGTGTCTTCGCGAGGCGTGGCCAGTAGTATGAGCGGCAAATTTTTTCCAATGTGCGCGTGTAGCCAAGGTGTCCGGTTGATGGTTCTTCGTGACAAGCATGTAAAACATCCTCCCGAAGCGAGGTCTGCGCAACCAGTAGGTAAGTAGCCTGGGTATGGTCGAAATTTTCCTTATTGAGGACTCCATCCCTAATGCAGAACGAGGCCAGCGAACAAGCAATGTTTCGAGGAAGGCAGCGTTTTCGGCCTTCGATGTATTCAATCAGCGGGCTTAGCTCCATGTCGTCGCGTTGTTGTTGAGCCAAGTCGGTTTCTGATACAGAGCAAAGGAATGTATCATCCTCTTAAACGTCCACGTTCATACTTCCACACCAGTGTGGTTGAGTCCGGACTTGTGAATGACTGTAACGTCAAAATCTCGAAGGCTCCACCGCGCTAGACTAGCGGAAGAAACTTTAAGGTTGGCGAGCCAGCATAAAGAATGGTGGTCGCTAACTACCCTGAATGGTCGATTGTAAAAATAAGAGTGAAACTTTGGTATAGCCCAAACAACGGCTAAGCATTCTTTCTCTGTTGCAGAGTAGTTTTTTTCTGCGGATGATAGTGCTCGACTTGCATAGGCAATCACGCGCTCTACGCCATTTTGCCATTTGTACAGCTCCAAGTCCGACGTTGGTGGCATCCGTGTGTAGCTCTGTGGCAGCGTTGTCGTCAAAGTGACCGAGTGCAGGTGGTGCTTGAAGATGGTTTCGTAGCGTGTCAAAGGCGTGATGCTTATTATGACCCCAGACAAATGGTACGCCTTCTTTTGTAAGTGAATTTAGCGGTTCAGCGATTTTAGAAAAGTCTTTTACGAAGCGTCTGTAATATTCGCACAGTCCCAGAAATCGGCGGAGATCGCGCTTGTTCGTTGGGACAGGAAATACGGCAACAGCTTTCGTTTTCTCAGGGTCTGGGTGTATACCGGCGTGACCAAGAAACTTCAGTTCCTCAAAACCAAAGTGGCTTTTCTCAGGTTTGGAAGAAAGTCCAGCTGTTCGAATCGCCTGAATAACTGCCTGTAAGCGCTGGACGTGCTGCTCAAACGTGTCCAACAAAACGACCACATCGTCAAGGTACACAAGACACGATTGCCATTTTAGCCCAGAAAGAACCGTGCCCATCATTCTTTGAAAAGCAGCTGGCACCGAGCATAATCCGAAGGAAATGACCTTGAACTCGTAGAGTCCGTCAGGAGTAACGAAGGCGGTCTTTTCGCGGTCGCGCTCATCAACAGAAAATTGCCCATAGCCACTGCGTAGATCCATGGAAGAAAAGTAAGGAGCGTTGCGAATGCGGTCCAGCGAGTCATCTATTCGTGGTAAAGGATACACGTCTTTCTTCGTGATCTCTTTCGGTAGTCGACGCAAAATCACCGGGTACCATCTTTTTTTTCTGTAGTAACCCAACAGGGGACGCCAAGGGACTGGTCGATGGCTGCATGATATCATTCTTGAGCATCTGCTGAACCTATGAACCTGTTGGCATATAACGTCTTGTTCTTTTTGCGAGACTCTGTAGGCGTGCTGTAGAATGGGTCTCTCAGTAGGCTCGGTAATGATACGAAGCTTGGCAAGCGGTGTTTGGTTCACTTTCGAAGTCGTAGTGAAGCAGTCCCGAAATGAGTCGAGTAGCTTCAAAAGACTTTCCCGTCGTGCGGATGGTAGACTCTGGTTTTCATCGAGAGTGCTTGCGAATGTCATTGCGGAATCATCGCACGTCGAAAGAGCAGATAATATTGAGGAACCGGGGACGTCGGCAATATCCTCAATGTATGTGATCACAGTGTGTTTGTTAAGATGGCGATACTCCTCGATACTCCTCGCTAAAATTCGTGAATAATAGGCAAGCCTGCTTCCTCCTTGGCTAAACAATAACTCGGGCAACACAGATTTGTTGTGGAAAAAGTAGAGACAGATTTCCTTCTGCAATTACACCATCGGGAACGTCTTGGTCACATTCAACGTTGATGAGGCTGCTGCAGGGCGGCATAGTAACAGATTCGGAGGATATACGTAGGGCAGCCTTCGATAAGGAAGTGTTTTTAGGTTCAGGATGAGATGGGTCCTCGAACGACACCTGCAAGTCTCGTAGGTCAATAATTGCGCCATGTTCGCGAAGAAAGTCATGTCCCAGAAAGAGTGGACGGGAGCACACAGGTAATACGAGGAAAGACCCTGTGAACGTCGAAGTATGGACTCGAACACAATCTGTGCACATTCAAGTCGGCGTGACGAGGTGGCCCCCTGCCGTGCGCAACGGGGGTCCTTGCCAAGGGGTAGTTACCTTCCTCAGTTGGGATGCCAGGGCGCTGCTCATAACCGAATAATCGGCGCTGGTGTCGACGAGGTCACTGACGACGTCATTATCGACGTGTACTGTGATGTCGGCGGAAACAGTGTTATGACTTTCGGAAATGACTTGAAAGTCAGAAGGATCTTCGTCGGGTGTTTGCGTCGAGAGAGGCTCTTTGACAGTTCGTTGGGGCGTGGCTTCATTCCCCAAGAGCCGCCGTTTCTAGTTTCATCTGTGGGGACTCGGTGACTAGCCTCTGAAAGGAGCATAAGATGACGAGGGAACGCTAGGTGACGTGGGGCGGCGAGGTGATGGCGATTGTGATTTGGGGCGTTGACCAAGGCGAGGAGCTTGCTGGTTCGTAAGTTACACTTCGAGGTCGCGGGGACGCTCACCGTTACGCTGGCACCGAGCATCAGGGTGAAAGCCACGGAGACCAAGTTGGCGGTACTGGCAATGGCGGTAGACGTGACTCGCTTCACCACAGTGGTAGCATGATGGACGGTTATCTGACGTACGCCACACGCTGGCCTTTGCGGCGTTCTGTCGTGATCCAGACGGATGATAAGTTGGTGTACTCGGAAACCTTGAGGCGGGAGGCGGAGTCCCTGGAATCGATGGCTAGCTTGATCCATTGTCCGCGTGGTGGGATCAAGAGCATGTGGTGCAGGAGATTGCAGAGCCGCCGCATAAGTCAGCACAGAGGCCTCAGGCCTTGTTGGCGCGAGTGGAGTGACCACCTGTCGGAACTCATTTCAGATTAAGTCTGCGAGAGCACTTACGGGTGGTTGGGGTCCCGCTGCTTAGAGTTGGCGCAGCTCGTCCCGCATGACGCTTCTTATGAACTCCGCGAGGGCATGCCTCTCGCTGTCAGCCCCGATAGAGCATGCAGCAGGGGTCACGTCGTGGTGTTTATAGCGTGACGATCGATGCTGGAGACTACACTCCATTGTGGTTGCCTCATTTATGAACTCAGCCACAGTCGTCGGTGGATTGCGCAGGAGTCCAGCGAAGAGCTGCTCTTTTACCCCTTGCTCTAAATGCCACCCCTTCTTTTCCTCGGACATTGCAGAGTCGGCACGCTTGAAGAGTCGAAGCATGTCCTCGACAAACATCGAAACACTCTCGTTAGGTCGTTGGTTCCGAGACGAGATGGCCTGCTCCGCTCTTTCTTTCCTTTCAGTGCTGCGGTACACATCATGAAATTGTCGGCTGAACTCTTGCCACGTCGCAAAGGAACCCTCGTGATTATCATACCATGTTTTGGCCGAGTCTCCTAACGCACAGTAAACTCTCCGCAGCTTGCGAGCTTCATCCCATTCTTTGATGTTGGCAACTTGATCGAAGTGGTCAAGCCAGTCATAAACATCATCATGAATGTTTCGAAGAAATGAGCGTGGTGTTTGCGGCGCATGAAAAACACGCGGGTGAAAAGAATAGACGTCATTGGTTTGACTCGCCTAGCTGGTAGTAGAAGTTGCCATCTCATCCTAAGAGAGGACAATATTAGGGAGATAGTCCTCGCAGGCGGCGACTGCTTCTTGCCGTGGTAGCTGTAGCTGTCTCCAAGTAGCTCGGTGTGTCGGCTGAAGATCTGCAGCCAAGGCGCATTTACCCCGCACATCCACCAGTGCCACAAATGAAATAACAGAGAACGACGAATCGACGTCTTGCTCGCGCCCAGACCAGGAAGCAAAAGTCCTCTTCTTTCTCTATTTCCAAGCGATTTTACGGTACAGTTATGGCTCATATCCATTACCTGTGACAATATATATATATATATATATATATATATATATATATATATATATATATATATATATATGATTGCGAAATGTTCCTGACGTTTTTGTTCTAGAACGCTGTTTCATTATGCTCCATTTTGAGCGTCAGTGTCTTGGTGCTTATTTCCAGTGAGTTCTAAAGGTCACCTTTCTTACCCGGCACGAAGTAAACCAGAACGCCGAGGACAAAGTTGACGACAATAAGGATGGTAAGTGCAAAGGAGTACACTCTGAGCAGGAAGGTGTTCTCCCGCAGTGCCCCGACGCAGCCGCACGAGCTGATGGTGAACAGCGCAAGCCCGAATAGGAAAAACAGCACCTCCATATGTGTTAGCAGCAATCCCGAGATATTCAGGCGTTCCAGTACGTGCTCCTCTTCCCTGTCCCACGAATCCATGAACATCCTCAATGCAGGCCAGATGAGGGATATGCCCACAAACCACCGGAGAAGGTTGAGAAACAGCAGCGGGCATCGCACCTGTAAGTGCGACAGCGAGAACAACTTTGCACTGACTAGCGTGCTCCCTCTTACAAGTTGGTTCTTTAAATGCCTCCAAAATTATCTGAAATTGCAGGAGGCAAATGGTGGCTTTATCCTTCAAGAAGATCTTTTGGGGCAGCACTAGCAGACATGTGAAGTTGGGCGATGTCGCAAGCCATCCTGCCACTGCCACTATAGTCTACAGCAGTAGACTTGAGGCAATGGAAAGATGCAGCAGCCACTGCGAACAGTTTGCCGCAGTAATTTAAACTGAACTGATCGTTTTTTTTTAGATTACAGAGCAAGTGTCCGCTAGCAATTTAAACCGACCAACAAAATTTAACCATTTTTAGAATACAGAGCAAGTGTCCGCTAGCAATTTAAACCGACCAACGAAATCTAACCTATTTCAGCGGTTCTTACATGATACGCGTATCAGGATTATCATGTTTGCACCAGTCGTCTATTTCGTTATTCACTGACGTCACATAACACTGCATTTGGTATGTGTGGAGCTATCAAAACGACTGCGAGCACACCATGAAGGGCTAAATATACTCCAATGTAGCGTTGAAGCGCGAGCACGTTGGCAACAGCAGCGCTACCTTAGCAAAACGCGAGCACTCTATAGTCTGACGCCAGGCACAACCAGCGTCCGTCGGAGCGGCCCGACGGCAACTGGCGCGAAATGCGACATGCTGCATTTTGCGCCAATGCGTCAGCCAGACAACAGTGCGTCGCCCTATTTGTGTTACCGAGGGACGCCGGATGCACTGAAATGCGCATGCGTAAAGAAACTGAACGCGGCGCACGCCTGTGAGTATTTGGCAGGACCGGCGGCTGACGTGCACCAACGCCGGCTTGACGCGACGAAATGAACACCAGCGAGCACCCGCACCGCGTCACGTCGAAATGTATTGGCGCCTTGACTGTAGCATGCCGTCATGTTCTCACATGACACGCATCTCATGACTATCATGTTTGCACCAGTCACATACCTTCGTCATCAATTGGGTCACATAATACCAAATTTGGCATACGTTAAGCTAGCGAAACAGCCACGAGCGCATCATCAGTGTGGCATGTAGTTATGTTCCTCCATGACACGCATCTCGTGATTATTATGTTTGGATGTGTCATTTACCAATGTCGTCCGTTCAGCGCTGCGTAATACCACAATTGGTACATGTGAAGCTAACTTAATGGCCGTGAGCACATCATGAGCGTAGAATGTAGCCATGTTCTTACATGACACGCATCTCATGTTTATCATGTTTGCACCAGTATCATACCTTCGTCATTCATTCACATGCAGTAATACCAGATTTGGTATAACTGAAGCTAGCGAAACGGCCGCCAGCGAGTCATGAGCGTGGCAAGTAGTCATGTTGTTACATGACATGCGTCTCATGATTATCAAGTTTGCACCAGTCACCTACTTTCTTCATTCATTCACGTACTGTATTACCAAACTTGGTATATTTGACGCTAGCGAAACGGCCGCGAGCGCATCATGAGTGTGGCATGTAGTCATGTTGTTACATGACATGCATGTCATGATTTTCATGTTAAGATCTGTTGCTTGTGTTCGCCATGTAATCATCCTTTACCATACTAGTTTTCCAGCATTCCATGTGAATTAAACCACTCGCAAGAGCAGCAGGACCATGAAATGTTAATCATCACATTCATGACATACATATCATGATTTTCTTGTTAAAACTAGTCAACTATGTTCTTCATACAGTCATCGCATGTCATACCAAGTTTGGTATTGATAGCATTATCGAAACGGCCTGGAAAGCTAAATGTTTTAGGCGGCCAGATAGATACATAGATAGATAGATAGATAGATAGATAGATAGATAGATAGATAGATAGATAGATAGATAGATAGATAGATAGATAGATAGATAGATAGATAGATAGATAGATAGATAGATAGATAGATAGATAGATAGATAGATAGATAGACAGACAGACTAAAAGTGCCCACAGTTCACTCAAAGCACTTTGTGTTTAAAACGATTTTTCGTAATAGCTTTCAAAAAAACTTTGGGCGTCTGTCATAAAGATCTTAAAATTCATATTACTAGTGAAATATTTAGTTTTACGTGTGAAAGGCACGCTATAATGCACGTCATTTGGCGCACTTCAAAATTATTAGAGCCGCTGTAAGTTTGTCTCTTCCTGAAATATTAAGCTGAAATACCAGCGCAGGCTTCTCTCTGCGTCATATTCCCATCCATGTGCTCATACCCCAGCTGGTCAAAAACCCATGCTCCCGTGCTTACAAAAACTATGCCATTCCTGCTTATTCATCATTCTGGTACTCACTTACGACTCATTCCGAATGGGAGGGTGGTAAAACACGGACACCAGCAATAAATCATGAAACCTACAAACTCTGACTGTTCAGTGCCTTATATTCTTCGTAATTCTCAAAAGAAATATTTTACGGGCGTTATTGTAGAAGGTACCCAATATCAATGCGGAATGTGTGTGAAAATATTTGTAAGGAATTCTCTGAATTTCTATGCTATTGATTCCGTCTCTGCCAATAAAGCAGACGTTCTGTTGCTTCCCAATACGCACACACTGCTTTGCAAAAAGGTGCTCTGCTGAATAAGCAGCTTGATGGGTCGCTCATTAACCAATGTTAATATTTCAACGTCTGCAACTCCTTGTACGTAAGCTTGCAATATGAGCAGGTTGTGTACTTCACATGAACTCACCGCTGGATTGACGTCAAGCAGGACCGTCTCCTCCTTCTCTAAGCTGCACACCGACACTGGCTGTCTCAGCGAGCTGGTGCATTCACTTAATCGACCTCTGGATTGTTCAGACATGAGGCTGAGAACGTCGGTGAATGTCCGCTTTGCAGTCACAAAAAGCGCTTGCACGTAACAAGAGTTTTAATTTACACCAGCCAATGATCGCCTTCTTCTGAATGTTCACGTTCTTTTGTGGCTAATACCCTCTGTGAGAGATAGGCAAAGAATTTGGGGGTCTTAATAAATCTTATGGAGTTGTTGTTATTCTTGTACCAATGATCGCCTTCTTCTGCATGTTCACGTTCTTTTGTGGCTAATACCCACTGTGGGAGATGGGCGAAGAATTGGGGGGGGGTCTTAATAAATCTTATGGAGTGTTGTTCTTCTTGTTGTTGTTTTTGTCCCAACACATGGTTTGTACCCAATGAAGGGGATTGGCCAAATATAAGGGGAATTCTCCAAATTTTCTCTGGATTGTTTAATTCCAAGGAACAATTGTGTAGAGGCCTTCCCAGATTGAAGAGCTTGTCTTTTTTAATAATGCGCAAAACTTGATGGAGACAAGGGCCCATTACCAATAGTTGTTCCTTTGCACTATTCACTTTACGGATGTTTTAGTTTCTCAAGAAGAACATCGAACAATGTACTATATTTTAATTAAATCTTTCCTTCATTCGTAATGAATTAGAAATAAATGTTTTTACGCGGTCATTTGCGCAATTACCTCAGTTTGATATTTTTATTTAGGAATATTACAATCTCGTCAGTGATGCTTGCAGCAGTTGGTCCAAATGGCGTGAAAACATTAGAGCACTCATTCGCACTATTTCACCTTCTGGCTAAATTTTCTTGAAAAAAGGAAGAAATTTAACGACAAATCGCTTTTGTAAATACAAATTATGAAAGTAAAATAAGTATGATAAACTCACGAAATGGAAAATTGATGACAAGGTTACACCAGCCTCCCCCAAAATTTTGAATTACAGGTGAGAAAGAAAGAGTTAAACACATATACATGACTAAGTTTCCTCATACATCTACTGCCAAAATGATTCGTAATGCAATGCAATTATCAGTGCTTTGATTGTAAGCGAAACCCAGATTTCCTAATTATTTTTAATAGAGGGAACTCTGTGGCAGTCGTTGCTGAGCCATATTGGCAATAATTGCTTTCTGAATAAAGAATAATGGACAGCGCGTGGGTTTCCGTGGGATTCATACTTGAATAATAAAACATGGGTATTTTTCAATACTTGCCATAGATGGTTAAATAGACAGCTGAATGGACGGCAGCCATCCTAAGTCCCATTCCAATTTTCTCGTAGAAGGCAAATAGACAGCTCCGAAAAGACCGCATCGTAGACAAATGCGATGCAGGCTACTTTGCTGTCTAAACAAAATGGCGACTCAACAATTCACTCAGATATGTCGGATCTCGCCGGAATGGTCATCTGCACACAAGTAGACACTTCGCCACATACTCAATGTGAGTAACGTTTATTTTTTAAATTTGAACACGAAATAAGCCACAAAATACAATCTTTACATTTGCTTATTTTAGCCTTCTTTTCACGACGCGAGGTGGTGCCTCACAGCGTGGAAGCCGGCTTTCCTCAGAGAGGAAAACTAGGCAATGGTAGAGCGTATATCAAATGACATTCAGGAGTTAGCAGGAGAGTGCGAGATAATTATACTAGGTGATATGAATGCGCACATAGAAGATATAGATGGGTATACTAACCCAACAGGCAAATTGATCATGGCTATGTGTGAAAGGCATGATTTGTTTATTTTCGACAGTACCGGGAAGTGTGAAGGGCAAATAACGCGGGAAGTAGGAAGGCTGCAGTCGACGATAGATTACGTACTGATGTCACATAGGATGTATGATATGCTCAGGGGAATGTACATAGGTGAAGGTGCTCCAGAAGTCTGGGTAGTAATCTCAAACGTATCAAACTAAGTTTTAGAAGAGCAGTCAAAGTGGGAAGAAGATAAGATGAGCAACTACAGGAAAATGGTTATTCATAAAGGCAAATGAGTATAGCTACTAAACAAATTGAGAAAGTAATCACTGACGATAATAAATCAGTGTGGACATACACGAATCTAATTAGACTGTTTGAGCTAGAGCTTGCAAAGACACGTGACAAGTCACCCCGGAAAAGAAGACACAAATCCAAAAGTTGGTGGCATGAGGAAGTTAAGAGAGCCATAGCAAAACGTCAGGAAGCCTCTAGGGAACACAGACATGCTAAGCAGTGAGGGTGAACCGATATATGATCTTCAAAGAAAATGGGTAAATCTTTCGAAGCTTTAGAATGGATGCATCCCTTAAGATCAATGAAAAGATTAGAAGAAAAGGAGCTCAGTGGCTCGCAGAAGTACATAAAAGAGATAGAAAGGCAGCTGCGAAGATTTGGAACCATCTAAACTTCCTAAGAAATGAGACGAGCCTAGAGCAGAGGTTTATAAATACAGCTCAAGATGCTAGGCTAGAAGGGGACGAAGCTATTGAATATATTAGAACAAGAGTGACAGAAAAATTTCAAACAAAGAAGTGCTTTAGGCACCACAATAGACAAGGATAAATAGAGTGGCGCAATGGCTCCATTTTCACAATGAGAGTGGGAAAGGACTGAGAAGAGGGTTCCTAGTAGTACATCAACAGGCCCGGATGGCATTCCAATTATGCTGATAAAGACATTAGGTCCGAAGTCTAAGCAGGCTTTGAGAGAGGCAGTGAGAAAAATTGGTGAAGTGGTGAAGCTCCCGATGCATGGAAACTTAGCAAGATGAGCATGATATATAAAGAAAAGGGGGACAAAGCTGACATAAACAACTGCCGTCCTATAACAGTGACATCAGTGGTCTACAAGCTGGCAATGCAGATTATAAAGAAAAGGCTGCAGGCATGGATAGAGGATGAGGGGTGCTGGGGGAACTGCAGATCAGGTTTCGGAAACACAGGAGGTTGGAAGACAATCTGTCCTCACTGACGCAGTGCATCAAAATAGCAGAAAAGGAACACAGGCTCCTGTGGCTAGCATTTTTGGATAACAAGGAAGCGTACAATAGCGTGCTTCAAGAGGAACTGTGGGGAATACTGGACACACTAGGGGTGGAAGTTGTAGCCACTAATCTTATAAAGAATATCTACAAAGGTAACAAGGTAATTATAAAGTGGGAAAAACAGGTATTCAAGCCTGCAGAGGTAAAACGGGGGCTTAGGCAGGGGTGTCTCCTGTCACCCTTGTTATTGATGATGTACCTACAAGGATTAGAGGCCAAATTAGAGAGAAGTGGACTGGGCTTTAACCTCTCTTTTGTCAAGCAAGGAAAACTCATTGAACAGGCACTACTAGCATTGATGTACGAAGATGATATAGTGCTAACGGCCGACAACAAAAAAGATTTGCAGAGATTGGTGGACATCTGCGGTAATGAGAGAGGAAGGTTAGATTTCAGATTCAGTAAGGAAAAATCAGCAGTCACGATATTTAATTACAATGAAGGTAGTGAGCTTAGAATACAGGAGGTCACACTAGAGATTACAGGTAAATACAAATATCTGGGCGTATGGATAAGCAATGACGCCGAGTACCTAAGGGAACACAAAATATACGTGACGACTAAAGGTAAGAGGAATGCAGCGGTAATAAAAAACAGGGCACTGTGGAGTTACAATAGGTATGATGTTGTGAGGGGAATAAGGAAAGGAGTCATGGTTCCTCGTCTGACGTTCGGCAATGCGGTCTTGTGCATGAGATCAGAAGTTCAAGCAAGATTAGAAATTAAGCAACGTGGAATGGGTAGGCTTGCCCTAGGAGGTCACGGGAATACACCAAATCAGGGAGTACAAGGGGATATGGGATGGACATTATTTGACGGCATGGGAGCTAGCAACGAGATAAAATTTGAGAAGTGACTCAGAGAAATGGGGGAGGAGCGTTGGGCTAGGAAGGTATTCAGCTACTTGTACGTGAAAAAGGTCGATACAAAATTGAGGAAGCGAACCAGAACGTTGACTGGTGAATACTTAGAAAACAGCAGGGGGCCAAACCAAGAAGAATTATCGGTAAAGAAGAAGGTGAAGGAGTTTCAGACCGATATGTGGAGACTTGGCATGATTAAGAAGTCCGCACTAGAGATCTATCGAACATTTAGGCAGGAAATGGCCAAGGAAAGGATCTATGATAATACTCGGGGTAGTTATCTACTGTTTGAGTCCAGGACGGGAGTATTGCGATCCAAGAAATATAGGGCCAAATACGAAGAGGTAGACTCGGTATGCAGTGCGTGTGGAGAGGAAGAGGAAAGGGCCGAACACTTGATAATGTTCTGTGAAGGGCTTCATCCTTTAGTTCAGGATGATGGCGCAGAGTTTTTCAAAGCACAGGGATTTAGGGACAGGAAGGGCAAGATAGACTTTAAGCGGGTAGAAATAACTAGAAGAAGGTTATCCGATTGGTGGCTAAAGTCAAGGCACGAGTGAACTTTAAACGCTTCATTGCTAAGTACGAATCCTCAACCTCACTATTTAAAGGAAAAAAGATAAATCTAGTTTTTCGTTCATTAAGTATTACGGCTTGGGGGCGCTTGCCACCACCCGATCTAAAGGGTACAGCCATATCCATCCATCCATCCATCCATCCATCCATCCATCCATCCATCCATCCATCCATCCGTCCATCCATCCATTCATCCATCCACCATCCATCCATCCATCCATCCATCCATCCATCCATCCATCCATCCATCCACCCTTCCGTCCACCCTTCCGTCCGTCCGTCCATCCATCCATCCATCCATCCATCCATCCATCCATCCATCCATCCATCCATCCATCCGTCCGTCCGTCCGTCCGTCCGCCCGTCCGTCCGTCAAAACGTGTTCCATTTCTCGAACAGCATGGGCTCGATACTGTCTTCTAAGCTGTCTGCGTAGACGGTTTAAGTGCTCTCCAAGAATTTAAACACAGCCATTATTCTGGATTTTTCGTTTTAGGGCTCCGGTTCTGGATGAGCGCTTGGCCTGGGGTGGACGGCTTTATATGTGTGAGTTCAAACGCAGCAGCACTCAAAGTTTTTGGTTTTTTTGTTGAGACAGCCGTTGACACATATAAAATTTTCTTCCCTTTCATGATGGGCTTCTGCCATGCTCGAAAATTATGTATGCTACCTCAGCATTTCAGTTAAGATCCCTGCTTTCCCTTTCGCTCATGTTTGTTTATGTTTCCATGTATATTTCTTCGACATATTTTACGAGGAATTGTGCCGTGCCTACGTGTAACGATATTCACAAGGCACAGGTAGCGAGATATGTATACTAAATATGTAACTCCAAGCTTATCTCGTGGCCTGTCTTCTCGGCATGCTATGCGAGTGCATTTGTCACTGTGTGGCCCTTGGCGACGTCATTCTTGTGTTGCTTCAGACGTCTGCAGTAATTTCCACTCGTGCCAATGTACACTGATTCGCAATCGGTGCATGGTATCTTGTAGACCACACCAGGAAAGTGTTGCCGAGCGAGAGGATCCTTCACATTTAGCAACTCAGCCTTAAGCTTGCTTGCTGGAACATGCGCAATCTGTACACCACGTTTTCTGAATAGACGGGCTAGGGCTACGCTTACATTTCGAATATAAGGAATCGATGCACGCTTTTGCGTAGACGATGTGTTATGCATGGCTTGACTAGTTGACTGCAGTTTATGCATGACGGATTTAGTTGTTTTCCTAATAAAAATCTTGGGGTATCCATTCCTGATCAGGTCATCTTCAATGGTCCGGAGCTCCTCCTGCAGGCTTCCTTCATCGGAACAAGTGCGAATCGCTCTTTGAACTAAAGACCGAATCACTGAGCGTTTGTGAGCTGCCGGGTGGACTGACTCATAGTCGAGGTATCTACCGGAGTGTGTTGGCTTTCGGTACACAGCGAAGGCGAGGCCTGTGGGAGTATGTTTTACAACTGCATCCAAGAAAGGGAGGCAACCATCTTTTTCTTCTTCCACAGTAAACTTGATGGAAGTCTCGACGCCATTTAGGCAGTCAAGGAAAGCTTCGACGTCTTTCTTCTTGTTGTTGACATTGTTGTTGTTCACAGTTGTTTGACATTGGTCAGTGACCTGTTTTATTCAACAGTATAATACGAATGTAACTGCAAAGGCTGAAATCACCGGGGTCATCTGATAAAGGGACGTTCGTAGCACTGATCGTAAGATACATTGCTCGCGTGATGATTTTTTGCATCATGTGTAAGCCCAAATTTAACTTGTTTACGCGTTACAGAACACACGGCACAGTGCTTGTATCGAATTAAATGTTATTCAAAGCTGGACTGCCCTTGAATTGCGAGCCGAAATAACTGAAATATCTTTTGCAATGTACCCGCAGTTCGTTTGAGGAGCTTGCAAATTTTCTGAAGCGAGTTTCGATTGACGAAAAAAGCTTGCCAGGTCCTCAACGTTCAAAAACCGTGCATGAACATCGACAAAAGATGGCTTAAGCACTTTCGGTTGCGGACGGCTCTCTTCACAGAACCTATTTAGAATCAGCGCAGCGGTGAGGGTGCTGGTGGCGGCGTTTTTCGCAGCGCCACCTGGACAGAGCCTGACGTCCATGGCCACCGTAGAGCGAGCTCGGACCAACCATAGAGTGATCGTAGAGCTCTAATGTTGGACCATAAAGTAATCTCGGGCAGACCGAGCGAGCTTTGTCGGCCCGAGAAGCTAGGCTCATCCTGTATAAAACCCCAGTCTTTTTCATCGACACAGCCGCGTCACAATATCTGTCTTGAATTAAGCGGAGCTGAACTATGTTGTTGTTTAGTGAATATTATTTAAACGCAAGGCCAGTTTTTGACTGGTGTCCATTTCTAATAATACAAACAATGAGCAAGTTTATCGAATTAGCAAAATATAAAATACATATGTGAAAAATTCATGACCCAGTGGCCTACTGACCGGCATTAGAAAAGTGATCTTTGCCTAAGCAATCAGGTTGACACATTTAACTTCCAACCAAACTAAGATGCGCTTTGTAATAAAAGCTGCGGCAGAGAACTCTTATTAACGCTATGTTAGTGTTAAAAAGTGCGTTCCATTTAGTTGTACTGAAGCGGTCAGGATACTTCGACAATAAGGTGCTATGCGCTTGACGTACGAGAAGACATCGGAAACACATTCAATAATTCTTGCCTTAATAGCAACTTCATCTGCCCTAACGATGATTGACGATAATTTAGACATTGTGTAAATGAGCTATTATTGTCCAACAGGTGCTGGTGAAGTAATCCATCTCCTAAATCACTTAGTGTCAGAAAACGAAATACAATAATGCCAATATATTATTTTGTTGTTTTGGTGTCATTTAATATCGTGTTAAAATATCATCGTAAAGAAGAGAATATTTCCGAATGGCGGGAAATATTAACTTCAGTATTATAAATATCTTTTTCCACTGCATTCATGTTGAAGCGGTGCCTACTAGCTTTACTTTAACGTTCGAACGCATTGAAAAGCGTTTAGTAAGCACAATGTTTTTTCTTTGATCTTCTAGCTCAAAAGAATGGTTTCCTACGTGCAATGATGCACTTTCTTTCACTGATGGCCGAAATGAAATAAAACCTTGAAAGATTCCGCTTTCTGCGTTCGCTCACATTTCCGCATCAATCAAGAGAAAGCGTTTTTTTTTATAATCAAGTCCTTATGATCGCGAAAAAACGTACAGCAGGTATCCCTACATCTAGGAAGAGCTTTTAAGATCCCAACAGACAATATGATCTATGCACTCAATCGCCTTTATGTAATACTAATTTCGAGTGATTTCTTTGCGGACGGCAATACGGCAAGCATCCTTGGCTTCTATCTATCTATCTATCTATCTATCTATCTATCTATCTATCTATCTATCTATCTATCTATCTATCTATCTATCCGCCCACATTTGGGTGCTGCGGTGAGCACCCCATTACCTCGGGTTAAGCCAAAACTTGCATGTGAGGGTCGGAGTGTTTCAGAAATACGACTCGCTGGTCATGAACAATATTAGGCTACTATGATATCGCGAAGTTGTCAAACACTTCTCGCTAGATAATGACACACACCCGCGGGCGTGTACGTGCCACAGGTGATTGACACTTCATATCTACCTAGGGGTGGCGAGAACACACATGGGTAGTTTTAACGGGTGAGCTTCAAGGAAAAACTGACATTGGCTTCGTTGGAGCGGCGAATGTAAAGAAATAATGTCAGGCTCCCAGCAGTTATAGAACCCAAGTATTTTGCTTGGCAAAATGTATTCTACTACAGAGCCATGCCAGGTCTCGCAAATGCTTTCCAGATTGATCGTAATTTTTGAAAAGCGTGAATTGGGGATGCAGGGATCGCTCCTATATTTCATATCGATACATATGTACTCCAACGATACAGCCATCACATGGCATTAAGATCGGCTGTAGTTAAACGCAATGCACCGAAAGTGATTGACAGTTTAAATGAACCAAAATGTGGCGCGAACAGACAATAGGTTTACTTCGAGAGCGTTAAGAAAATTCAGTGCACCTTCACGAAGTGAATGGCAACTTATGGGTGAAGGAATAGGTCCCGAAATTCATCATGTCTATGTTGAAGACCCCGACCAGTAAAAAGGACGAAAGGATAGGCGGACTGATGGACAGGCAAACTTAAGCACGGATGCGCGAACGGCAGGGCACTCGAATGAAGAGCCAACAGATGGGCCGACGTACAGGTGGATGGACGGACGAAGGGAGCAGGTGGTGATCTGTTGCGCTGTTATATAGATAATTACACGCAAAGTCGGTTGTTTACACATATGTTCTCGTTTCGTGTGTGTGTGTGTGTGTGTGTGTGTGTGTGTGTGTGTGTGTGTGTGTGTGTGTGTGTGTGTGTGTGTGTGTGTGTGTGTGTGTGTGTGTGTGTGTGTGTGTGTGTGGCCCTGAGGAGCTTCGCCCCTAGAAGCTGGAACCAGCAGCAAGGGCGGAACGTGTGCCCAGAATGATTATCATTGCCTCAGTGAGAACCCAGCCACACATTCTGCTTGGCAACCAAGTATTCTACAACAAAGGGATGCTACGTCTCGGAGCTGGCTTTCAGGTAGACCGTATCAGCATTTCGCTTTTCATCGTTCTTGTTCTGGTTCACCTCTTCCCGTGGCGCAACCGACTGTGGGGGATTGGCCAAGAATTGAGTGTTTTTATAAAATATTATGCAGTTTAATAATAATCTAGTATATATAATAGAAAGATTTCCGATGACCTAGAACATTGTGGTGCTTCGTCTAGTGCATATAGTTATTTAGGCATTTAGGCAGAAAAATTTTCTCTTGAATGAGAGCAATACTCTGATTTTTATACGTTTATAGTCTTGTAGACACGTTAAGATAATATTTTAGAATAATTACTCAACTGATTAGTTTCATTATTATATTCCTGGACAGCCGCGCATACTGCCGCTCTTTAGAACTCGAAAATGGAAGCTCCAAAAGAGAAAATGACATGCACAGAGAACTCCATACCAACAGCACGTAACAGTATTTCTAAAAGGGGTTTTCCTATTGTGTTAAGCCACCTGGAAGGCAAAAAGAAATGATCTATTGTTTCTTGTTAACCACAGAACGTGCACAGTGACGAAGGTGCCTGAGCGAACCTGTGTTTGTAGAAACTTCGATTTGGTACCCCGCAACGCAGCTTTGTTACTTCTTGTTTAGGAGTTTTGCAAAAGGCTCTTCGCCAGGGATGTAATAAATGGCAATATTCGGTAAAGTTTGTCAGTGCTGTATATATAAAGACATCCATAAGTTCACGTCTGCGGAATCGAGCAACCTTAATGTCGATGTTTCAAAACATAACCAAACCTGGTTCACACAATACATGAAAGACGTTTGCTATATAGACAGAGCTTCCTAAAATCTCGTGCCCACGACGAGAAATGGAAGTGCCAATGACCACTTTTTCATAACAGACATGATTAAGTCCAAGCAGCTTGACTATACGTCATACTTCACTGTACATAGACCTCTTATTGGCGCAATAATGAACGATTAAAGGAACAACTGTACTTTCGCTGATGGTGCTGACGTTTCACAGTGATTTCGTCGAAATTAAGGAGGTGCCAACAGCCCCCTGTACGTGTATTCATGACCCATTGGCACAGGAAGAACGCAGATGCGTGGCAGATGTACGCGTGTTGGCGATGCGTGTGCATGTAGCCATCATCGCGTGCTTAGGAAACACTTCAACCTACCACAGTTCATGGTGGCGGTGCATGTCGAGCGTGTATAGCTAACGCTCTTCCATGAGCATTCTTCTCATAACGCCGATTTTCAAGGTAAGAGGGATCTGCCAAATTTTCGAATGACGAACGAAGGGCAGGACCCTTGTCACCCTTGTGCTTTTTGAGTTCTTGCCCGTGCTTACACCTTGCATTATGCATGAAAAAGAAATGTGAACAAAATGAGGAAGACAATGTTTTTCTTAAAATCTCGACTCACAGCTCTTATGTTGTAGTTTCATATATTTGCTGGAGTCTATTTTTAAACACTTTTGGTACTCTATCTTTTGAGTTGTTGTGCGTTACGTGGTATACGTGACAGCAACGTTGCAAAACAAAGCTGAGATTACGAGTATGCAAGGAAGTCGCTCTGTAAGAGATGTATGAGCTAACCCATACCGAGTACCGTTTCATGAAAAGTAAGCTACCTGAAAAAAAAACAAGTACAGAGAGACAGAAAAAAGAAAGGATGCCAGGGAAGGATAAGAACGTAAGGACAAACAGGTAATTCCCGGAGGAAAAAAATTATTTGCTGATGCGAGGTTCGAACCCGCGCATGCACCATACGTAGGTGAGCATTTAGATCATTTGTCTACCCAGGCTTCTTGTTCTTTACTTCCTGGTTTATTAATGGATATCAGGCACGATGGTAGAGCAGAAGTTATCCCTGTATTCGCGGGGAGATCGGGCTATCTCCGTGCAAGTGTGCATAGGCAGTGTGCGGCACGTATACATACACGCAGTGGCGCTTTGTTGCGTGTGGCCTGAGCCGATTTTTGGCGAGTAGAGCATGTTGACCGCAGTATATTGGTAATATCTACGCTCCGCTCTACTGAATCGGTACTGGAAGCCTATGCAAGGTTACCATTGCCAGTGAGCAAAGCGCATTCTGCCTTTCAAAAGGATGTTTGCACTGGGTGACTCTCGGGGCTCTTCTGCACTAAATCATGCTTTGCCTGTGTTGTTCGTTTGTGTTTAGTTTGTGTTCCGCCTGCTACACTCTGCTGCAGTGGGACTGAACTATTTACATACCTCTTTCTCATCTGCATAGAACGAAAAAGAAAGAGAGATAGTAGAAAGCACGCATATCTGTGCGATGAGTTCAGTACCATCATTTGCACTTATACGCAAATGAAATTTTTTCCTCATTTTGTACCCCATCATATGTAATACACTCGATTAGTCTATCCAGGAAAGATTAGTGTCTGACAGTGTTTTGTGCCCCACTGCTTTTACCACGTATACGAACATGTTCGTGCACCACTCGATATAAAAATCTCATAAGTATTCAGCAAAAAGCTTTTATCGATGCACAATACCTGCATCATAGTGCTACATCAAAAGTCTGCTAATTTTATGGGACAAGTTCACTTTTTTTTCAAACAAAGAATCACCATTGCCTTCCGCCGGCCCATTACAATGCCCCGCAAACGCTCAAGATAATATAAAAAACGATGAGATTTTAGTAAAATTATGTAATAGTGAATAGAATTCATGCTGTTCGAACTAAATTTGAACGTGGGGGCTCTTTAAAACACAGTTCAGTGCGCGTGTGAACAGCAGTACGATGCATTTCACTAATACATTCTGCTTTGTCGTCCAGGTTACGGCATGGATTCACTTCACCGCCGTACCAATATCTCCAGCGATAAGCGACACCAGCAGGCTGTCCTGCCATCTCAACGATATGAAAGTATCAGCCTGCCCGTGCGACAGCGACGTGTCTACGGTCATCCCCCTACCAAACGAAGGAATCGGATCAACGACAACATCATCGACGGCTGCCTATATGAAAAGCTGGCGGAATCCCGGCGCCTTTAGTGGGCGTGTGAACAGCACTACGATGCAGTTCACTAAAACATTCTGCTTTGTCGTCCAAGTTACGGCATGGATTCATTTCACCGCCGTACCACTATCTCCAGCGATAAGCGACACCAGCGGGCTGTCCTGCCAATCAACGATATGAAAGTATCAGCCTGCCCGTGCGACAGCGACGTGTCTACGGTCATCCCTCTACCAAACGAAGGAATCGGATCGACGACAACATCATCAACGGCTGCCTATATGAAGAGCTGGTGGAATCTCAGCGCCTTTAGTGGGCGTCGGAACAGCACTACGATGCAGTTCACTAATCCATTCTGATTTGTCGTCCAGGTTAGTTCGGTTACATCTCTGTATGCTAAAAATTCGAATAACGTTTGTTTGTTGCTATTCCCACGCCCGGGAGTTTTGTTTTCTGTTTTTCACGAGTGCTTTGACGTTGTAAATCAATTCCTTATGTTGTCCGGTGATGTTGAGCTCAATCGCAGACCTAACACTAGAGCCCAAGTGCAAAGTTCTCCTACTGATTCACAGACTAAGAAGTTTAATGAAATGTTCGAAAAGTTACAAGCTGTAAACACGCGTACCGGAAAAATGGAGAGGGACCAGACAGATCTAATCAAATCTGTTGATGAGCTTAAAAAATACCGGCGAGTTTTCAAAAAAACCTTACTGTTTTAGACAAACGATGAACTGAAGTAGAGCGCAAAACGGTCACGATTAAGGAAGTCCAGGAAGAGATACAGCATTTTCGTCAATCGATTAGCTATATTAGCAGGAAAACGATCAACTGCGTGCTCGGCGAGGTGAGCTCGAGGATATGCAGTGGCGAGACAATCTTATTTTATGGGCTGTCTGATGCCCAGTCAGAGTCCTGGGCCCAGTCAGAAGAAAAGCTGATGAATGTGTTTTCATCCAGATTAGAAATAGCACCCCCTGAAATACTAATCGAACGAGCACACAGGTTCGGCGGTTATCATTCCAATAAGTGCCGGCCAATCATTGCCAAATGTTCTTCCTTCAAGCTCAAGCAGCAAATACTTCTGAGTAGTTCGAAGCTGAAGGAAGTAAATGTTGCCTTTAGTGAAGACTATTTCCCAGCTACTCGCCTTGCCAGAAAGAAACTGGCGGAATTTGGCAAAACTCAATCCTCAAGATTTAAGCTTCGCTTTCACAAACTGCCCGTAAATAGAAAGTGCTACATCTACAACCCCTGTGATGATTGTGTGCGTGAAATCTCCGAATCCTTTAAGTCATCAGTCAAAACTTCACATCTCTCGCATGAGTCGCCGCATGCATCTGTGCACAACACCGAATAGCGCTACGCGAGGGGAAGTCGATCAAAGCTACCAGTCGCAAATCAACTTTCGTTTCTTTTCACAAATATTCGAAGCCTAATTCCAAAACGTGACAATCTCTGCTCTGTTATCGATGCTTCTAGCGCCGACATAATCTGCCTTACTGAAACCTGGTTGTCTGCGCAGGTTGATAACAGTGAATTATTTGATTGCAAAAAACACTACAACATTTACCGTTGTGGCAGAGGTATTCGGTGTGGAGGCGGTGTGCTTATCGCGGTTTAAGATACGATTTTGTCTTTTTCAATTCATTTTAGTAGTGCTTTGGAACTTGTTTTGGTTGAAATACAAGCGTGTTCCAAGAAGTTGATATTGGGCGCTTGTTATCGACCACCATCTTGTTCATCCACTTTTGTTGACGAGCTTCATGATGTCATTTCCATGCTAACAGTACGGTATCCGTACAGTCCGCTCATTTTACTAGGCGACTTCAATTTCCCGGATATTGTTTGGTCAAACGTGCATTCCCCTTGTCATCCTTTCTTCGGAGCGGGAGACGCTTTTTTGAATTTGTGCAACAATTTTAACTTCTCCCAGCTAATAACACAGACGACAAGAATTACGTCTACCACATCTAACATCTTAGATTTAGTGCTCACCACTTCGCCTGATCTTTTCCATTCCATATCCTACTTGCAGGGGCTAAGCGACCATTTGCTGCTTCATTTTTCTTTCACCTGCATAGTACCTCACAGTAGAAACGACAAAAAATATATCCGGGACTGTAAGCGTGCAGATTTTGATGCTATTAATCATGATCTTTCAGCTTTTTTAAGTGATTGCATGCAGAAATTTTATGATCTCTCCGTTAATACTAACTGGACTTTATTCAAAGAAAAGGTTCTCTCACTCATAGTAAAATATGTGCCACGCATAGTCACCACATCTAACCTGCAATCACCATGGTTCAGTCAATCGCATAAATGACTACGCAATAAGAAAAAACGCATTTTCAGCTCTGCAAAAGTAACTGGCACTCAAAAACGTCGGAGGGATTATCAGGCCATAGCTATGGAATACAAACAAGCCCTAAAAGATGCTAAGGATTCATTTTTCAATACTACAATACCATCTCTTGTAATTACCAACCCTGAGCAATTTCGAAATGTAGTGAACAAAAAAGACAATTCCTCAATCACCCTTAAAGATGCAAACAATCGCATAATCAAACTTGATGAATCCGCAAATGTTCTAAACTCTGTATTTGTTTCTGCTTTTTCCCAAAATGTGTGTTCCGTAACTCCCACATATGCTAGTTCGAATTTCTTAACAATGAACTTCATTGTCTTTGAAGCTGCCGGTATAGAAAAGATCATAAAAATGTAAAAGTTTCATCATCATGTGGTGTTGATGGCATCAGTTCAAAGTTTTTAATTAGTAATAAAGTGTACAGTGCCATCATTCTCACTTATATATTTCAGCAATCGCTTCATACCGGTTGCATTCCGGAAGACTGGAAGGTAGGGAAGGTGATTCCCTTGCACAAGTCTGGGGATAGGCATTCTCCATATAATTATCGACCAATCTCACTCACATGTATTTCATGTAAAGTTATGGAACATGTTATTTGCTCTCATCTCGCATCTTTCCTACAATCAAACTCCTTTTTTACAAATCACCAGCATGGATTTCGCAAGTCATTTTCATGTGAAACACAACTTTTGACATTCACACATGACCTAAATTCTATTCTTGACAGGGGTTTCATTGTCGACTGCATACTCCTAGACTTCTCAAAAGCGTTCTACAAGGTTTCTCGTCAACTGCTTCTTTTAAAACTCAGCAAACTTGACATTGATCCGAACGTTCTTCAATGGCTTCACTCTTTTCTCACTGATCGTTCCCAATTTGTCACTGTGAATAACACCTCATCCATCACTTCTGCAGTTGAATAGGGCGTGCCTCAAGGCTCTGTGCTGGGACCTTTGCTTTTCCTCATCTACATAATCGACTTACCTGATAATCTATGTTCATCAATAAACCTGTTTGCTGACGACTGTGTTATATACCGTGTTATTAACAGCGACTCTGACGTCTATCTTCTTCAATCAGATATAAACCGTGTTCGTGACTGGACTAACACGTGGAACATGGAGTTAAACACAAAATGCAAGCACATGCGCGTTTCACGTCACGATACAACATTGCCCTCTTATTATCTTAATAATAATAACCTAGAACCTTTGTCATGTTACAAATATCTAGGCGTACTCATCACTTCTGATCTTTCCTGGAAGATGCATGTAACACATGTAACCAATAACGCTAATCGCACGCTGGGTTTTATACGCCGTAATTCTCATATTTCTTCCTTTGCAGTAAAATTACTTCTGTATAAAGCATTAGTATGTTCCAAAATGGAATATGCTGCATCTGTGTGGGACCCCTGCCAAGAAACACTCATTCATCAGCTTGAATCCATCCAGAGTCCGGCTGCTCGTTTCATTCTTTCCAACTATCATTGCACCTGCAGCGTCACTTTCCATGAAAACAACTTTATCATTACCTCTGCTCTCACAACGTAGAGAAATATCTCGCCTCTGCCTGTTTCACAAGATATATTACCACAATTCAGTCCTTAAGAATAAATTGATAACCCCTTCTACTCACGTATTCGGCTTACATCGACCATAGTCCTAAGGTTAGCATTCCCACATGCCACACCAACCATTTTTACAATTCATTCATCCCCAGTACGTCAGCAAGTTGGAATCATCTTCTCCGATCTGTAGTCGAGATGTCTAATACCTCAATGTTTAAGGCTGCTATAACTAACCTGTCGCCATAATTTTTAGGAATATAGTATTTCAATTTTTCAGTAGACCTGTTAAGCTTTGTAGTTCTTTATACCTGTTTTTGTTCTTATAATGTGCATTATTTCTTGTTGGTTTCCTTCACTGATCCATGTAACCACCAATTTTCCGCTTTTTCATTATGTTGTGTAACCCACTCTCCTCTGTAACGCCCTCGGGCCCTGAGGGTATTGAAATAAAAATAAATAAAAATAAAAATAAGTTGCTTACGGCAACTTCGTTTTAAGTACAGTTTAAGTACACAAAGGTCACAGTTTATGTGATAGTAATATTTCTCTGTAGTGGTATCATGGACAAATAAACCCAACCGATGCTCCTCGCATATTCAATAAACGACAGTGCCGAAGATGTGAACCTACAAACAGCGTACAAGTGTGGAGCCCAGAGCCTCGTTTTTGTTTACAAGCAAGTCCCTAAAACACTACATTTACACATCATTTTATAGTACTCATGCTTGCGAGGATGTCAAGAGCATTTTCAAATATGCTTGAAGTGGAAATTGACACCTATTCTGAAATAACCTCAGTAAATGGATGGCATGACGACAGTCAACAGCACTGTGAAAAGTTGCTCTCGATGATCTCATTACAATGCATCAGCAAGGACCCCAGGTGGTCAAAATTTCCGGAGCCCTCCAATGTGGCGTCTCATGTAATCAAATGGTTGTTTCGGGACGTTCGACCCCCCATATCAATCATCAATTAATGCATTAGCAGCCAAGCAAGGTCAAATTCTTTCGTACGTCCCTTCAGGCATACGCTCAAGCAGTTACACTCGCACTAACATGACCGGAAAAACCACCCTTTGACAACGTGCATAAAGTACGCACACATAGAAACCCGACACGGCTAGCAGACGATGCACGGAGACCTTGATGCTTCCAACAAATGTAGGAAGGGTGCGCACGCACCCTTCCAACACTTGCTGTTGTTTTCCTTTGCACATGGCTAGTACCCAATGGAGGGTATTGGCTGATTATGAGGTGAATTTTCCCGATACTTTCTGAATTGCTTCATTCCTTAATTCTTATTTCAAGTGTCAATATCGATTTTGAAAAATATGTAGTGAGTCCCCTATTTTGCAACAAAATCGTTTTGTCAAAGTGATGTATTCCTAAGCATCGAATAAAACATCCATGTGGCTGTACCGCAATGTAGAGGCTCCAAAAGGAAAAAAAGAGCAGGTTCTAATAATTCCTAGCCCACTTCTTAAGGAGCTAACTTAACACTTATGCACATGTTTCGACAAGTCATACCCAGAAACTTGAAAAAACTGCAGCTCTTATGGGTACCAGGCCATCGTGGCATATATCTCAATGAGATGGCGGATGCACTAGCCACAAAAAAAAAGCAGATTCTGCAGAGAAAGCAGAGAAAGAAAAAAAAAAAGAGCAGGTTCTGATAATTCCTAGTCCACTTCTTGAAGAGGTGGTTCTAGTGCGCTTTTTCTGAATAAATAGAAACGGTGACAATTGCGTTGTTCAGACAGTTGCCGCCATGGCAGCGACTCCACTCGATCTCACAGCGAATAGTAGAGCACAGCGAAGAGGTAGAAAAGGAAAGTGACAATAAAGATGAGAGGAGATGGGAAGGACGGGTGCAGATGAAAGAAAGAAAAAGATAGAGTGTGAAAAACAAGTAGAAACGCAAATAATTTCAAGTAAATGAAAGCTGTGAAGAAAAAGATAGAAGATGACAAGGCTGACGGCCAAAAACAGTAAGAAAAAGGGAGGAAAAAAATTGAAGAAACAACTCAAATGTTAGAAGACGAGTGACTGAGTAGCAAAAAGAGAGCAAAACGAATGCATTAAAAGAGACCTAAACAAACGAACACACAGAAGAGGAATTGATGAGTGAAAAAATGCGAAGACAAAGAAAAAAATACAGTGAGAAAGGTTTTTTTTACAGTTTGATCTCTGAACTAAACTTTTAGATTGTTTTTGTTTTATTCAAGTATCCTGCCACCCGGTTGTTGGCCCATCTCCCTTTGTCGGTGAGCTCCATCCATCTCACATCAACATCAGCTTTATCAAACCACACATGCACACAAACACACAAAAGAGAGACAAAAAAAAGAGAGAAAGCATAATCACAATTCATAGAGTTAATGTAAGTATAGTTTGCCGTGTGGCGCACTAAAGCTATCACCTTCATGAACCCATACCTCGTCTCTCGATCGTCTAGTTCAACTTAATCTTGTCCGAACGGAACATGTCCTCCGACTTGTACACAGGGGGATGAAAAAACAATGGTGGGTAAAGTATGGGGCGCTAAACTGAATAAACAGACATATTGAATTTACTGCACCAAACCACGACCAGTTCACCACCTCTGCTGTTAACCAGTGTTGTGCGACTCTGTCTAAGCTGAGCAACTATTTTTCTGGCAGAAGAAGAGCACGTGCTGTGATCGATGCACAAAAGCATGAAGAAGAAATCACGATAAATACACGCGTTACACGAGGCAGCAGACGCAGAAGAAGAAGACTGCAGCCGTGTATGCGTCTGCGTTCCGTTCCTGCATCGTCACAAGGAGCATTCTAGTGCAGAAGAAGCTCAGCTATTGCTATAAAAAGGTGATTATCTTTTGCCTTACTGCCTGCCACTCAAGTCCTCGGCATTAGGGGCTGAACAATGGTCATTTTTCGCCGGAACAGAGACACCGTATTATCCTCCCTGCACGTCTCTCGAAGCAGTCACTTTTTATGCTATGTTAATACCATAAGGCAGTGTAAACAGGCGAGGAAATATGATCTGTAACGTTTACAATTTCACAAGTAATGAAATATCATTCGAAATCTCGTTTCACTTGGATCCCCCTTATGAACCACGCTACAGGACGTACGTCCCGGTCATTATTTTTTAACGAAGGGCTACGCTGACACATGCTGTACACTCCGCTTTGTAGTGGTACCATGGGCAAGTAAACTCAACCGAGTAAACCCAACCGAGGTAACGGTCAGTATTTGCGTGCTTAAATTGTTCGCTTTCACGATGCAAGACTAGGTACAAATGGTAATAAGCTCGCAAATTCAAACTCTCTTCTCAGGAAACGCACTGTTCGCCATAACTGCAAATGCCGTTATCGAAGTCTTACTCTACACAGCAAATTCGCGTGGCTTTAGATACGCTGTTGGCGATAATCTTTCAGAATATATCCACGTGGCATTTGTGAACCACTACCACAAACCACATGTGTCTCGATTGCCCATAACTAGCTTAGGTAAAGTAAGCGCGCACCTACGATGTTGAACGCACAAAGGATGCCCTTGTTGAGCCCAACAATTTTGTTGTTCACGTGCGTTACGTGACTTAAATCTTCTACATTACATAAATGAAAGCTTATGCATCCCTCTTCGTCCTAAATGTACAATTGTGAATCGGCTTTTTTTTTTACTGTGGTCTATCGCACGCACCCTTCCTCTAATTGCAACATCGTTAAAAATTACTTTAGGAAGCTTTACTTCTCGCGAAGATCTCACAAAACGCCAGAGGGCAGCACAGGAAATGAAGGTGACGATTCGGTGACTGATATTCGGAAATGATAACTGGCAAATACGGTTTTGCATTTGAGTTAAAGTCTGATGATTCCCAAGAAGGGTGTGTGTGTGTGCGTGTGTGTGTGTGTGTGTGTCCTGGCGTGCGCGCATGCGTGCGTGAGAGTTGAAGATAATGAATGTCGCTGGTGCATTTTCTGTCCGCCCTTTTTTCAATCAATTAGAATGTGGCACTTACTATTGTACTATTGTCAGAGTTACGGTCTTTTGCAATAAAACTGCACTCTTTATAAAATGACACGCTCACGCCGAGAAGTCGATATTTGATCGAAGTTGCCAGGATCCCGAGAAGTAGCTAAAAGGGGAAAAAATATTCTTGAGCAACTAGGCACAATGGCATGTATACTGTTTGTACCAGCGACATAAAGATACTGTACACCATTACATTGGCAAATCACGCAGGGGAAAGAGCAAATTTTTATCTCTACAAAGTGGGATGAAACATTATCATTGTTGTCACGCGCCTCTTGTGAGAAATTTTTATATCCCCCTCTTTTCCCGTATACACGGCGATTGAGGATCACAATGAAGTGATCACTCATGATAAGCATCTACATCAATCATCTACGTCATAGCTTTGTGAATTATCATGACTGTGTGTTTTCGAAAGTGTGCGTGTTTAAATGCCGCATGAAGTTACACATTTAGTATAACAATCCAGTTCCTACTGCGAGGAGCAGATGATGACCTGTTGTTTGACAGCGCTCATAAGAAAGGAAAACCTCGTGGCACTTTTTGACAGCATCAGCAGGAAAACAGCATAAACTGAAAGAAAATGGTAGGCTACTCCTTCTCGGAAGAACACAAAATCAAGCATGTGCATTGAAACATTTCACATAATTTTACCATGACCAACTATCCAAAACAAATTTATATAGACTTTCTCTTTCTATTCATGTTATTTTGGGTGCATACATATGAATGTTTTTAGCAAGCAGCCTAGCCCACCAAGATATTGCACTTCGAGGCTTCCTTGTTTTTGTCACATGGTTGAAAGCAGACGCTTTTGCTTGAGGCGCTCACTCGTGCTGACAGTGACACTTTAGCGAGAGTTCACTAAGTTGGTGGTGGTACGTCCGCGTTTAGAATTGACAGCATTTGGCCATCCTATAACTGAAATGAATTGCAGCGCAAGAAGTGCAAACTGAAAATAAAACACGAGACGACAAACCAGATTGCATAGTTAGTGCTGGTATGTCATCTCATGTGTTACTTCGTGTCTGCATTTCAAATCGTTTTGATGTACGTCCGCAAGACCCAATGAACCCTTTTCACAATTTACAAGCGTGCTTCTTCTGCACTGCTTTTTTTAACTAGTAATGGCGGCACTTGTCGTGCTTCATGCGCAGACGCGGTCCAAGTCATGGGCATCCGCAGGGTTCGTGTTCAGGCAGGCGAAGGTCCATCGCTGCGTCACCCCCCCTCCCTATTCGGTCAATATTGGGGGCAGATTTTATGAACCCCCACTTGTGTGGCAGCAGGGCGCCCCACTGCCTAGTCAATGTAAAGTGCAGATCTTGCACCACCCTCATAGGTGACTAAGGGTCGCCGCCGTCCCTTCTGCCTCCTTCGCTAGCACGCCTGGTGTCATGGTTGAACGTGCTTGGTCTTGTCTATTATGAGCGCTTAATAATGAGAGGTGACGCGAAGATTTTCACGTCATTGCGTACGCAAACCACGCTTAAAAAAGCTATTTGGACTGAATGGCAAGCCACCACTAGTTGCTTAAACTGCATAGCAGGAAAGCGAACTTTACAATTTTGAAAATGGTCTATATTAGGCAAAATTCGGAATGTATGGATAGCTTTAGCATAGCGCCTACATGCTCTTACCCGCAAGCGACTAAACCGAGTATCACGCTAATTTGAAGCTAGTCTCATGATGACTCCGCAAAGCGGCAGTATTGCGTAAAATGAAGGCAGCAGATTACAGTTTTTGCAACGCTTACGCATTGTAGCGCCGATGCGGCCATCCACCATGGTGCCGTCGAAGGAAGGCCGTCAGGACCCTCGCAACGACGACGTAAGCTTGTCGTTGCCTGTTCGCGAGATTGGCCAGGCGTCGTTCATGCTTTCACCAAAGCCGGATCCTCGTCCGCCCGAAGCAAGCGCACCCCTCTTGATCGACGCCTGCGTTGGCACTGCCCTTATCGGCCGTGCAAGTGTGCCACACACGGCTATTGGGAGTGCCAGTCATGGTGAACGAACGATGAGCGCTCAGCTGACCTCGACGGCGCTTCCAGGTGTTCGTGCCCTTTATCCTGGCTGGCTTCGGCTCCACCTTGGCTGGCATCCTGCTCGACGTAGTCAAGGTAAGAATGCTGGAGTGTAACAGCAAACTACTGAGTCACTCAAAATAAGAGCTTCATAAGCCATTTTGATAAACGTTTCGAAATATTAGAATGTATTTTCGTAACAAGGGAGACACGAATGTAGAGAAGAAAAAAAAACAGCCAGAAAGAGGTAGGCGCCATTTCTCAACTGTGAATATTTTATGAGGCAGCCATTGGAGCCGCTCCGTAGAATAAGGGAAGGAAACGAGAGTAGAAATAAAAGTAGAATGTGGTAGAAAACATGGCTGATCTCTCTGTCTGATAATCAGTATACCAGAAAAGAGAAACGTGTTCCTAACAGAGGCAGTTGACAGTCTATTCTGTTTTTTACGTGCACGAAGGAGAAGGAATATATGCTACAGAAACAAATGATACTGTCACGCAAAGAATGGCAAGCAGTTAAAAACTTGCAGCGTGCAGCTCAAGGAGAAAGCACGCACGAAAGGAGCATACACAGGACGCGTGCACGGTAACAAATGTCACGGATCAATTTCTTACTTATTCGTGTTTGAGTTGCTTTGGATAAACTCGGTTGGAGTAGCTAGCGAGGTAACCTTCGGGCTCTCTTTAACTACTGTAACCTAAAAGCAATGTTGCCATGGAAGTACAAGAGGTACAAAGCGCCCGAATCGCGAGATTAGCGTGCGTGCATGAACAACCGCGTTTTGTGAAGATGCGCGCGCATCTTCAGACACAGGACGACGACCTTTACCGCGTCCCCAATGCACGTCTTTCGGGCCATGTCGCTACAGATGGGAACGTGCTGAATTGCATATAATGTATATAAAAAGCTGGGCAACGGTACACTCCATGGTCTTGTAGTTTTGTGCCGCCGACTGCTGCATGGGAGGTTGTAGGTTTGAAACCTGAGGAGAAATTGCAATCGGTTGCGATATATCTTGCGTGATATCAGTGACGGAAATAGGTCAGCGGAGCCGTGGTGGACCTCGGCAAAAACAATTTTTGGTAAAACTGATAGAACTAGAGATCTTATCGTGAGCGTGGGTAGGGTTGCCCATTTAGTGTGAAAGTGAATTTTCGTCGCCCTTCCCCCCCCCCTCCCTTCTCGTTGGCAAAATCCAAACGACAACGTGCTTTGCAATGGGTTAAGAAATAGGAAATTATGCGGAGACTTCCTCCACCCAAGGGCTAGCCCGAGTTGAAGGCGGGAAGCAGACAGTTCCTGAAATGCAACGTCAGGTGTCTTCAGCTGCCAATAGTTTAAATTACCTGTGTATTCATAATTGAACAAACGTATGAGGCAGACTCTACAAACACCGTTTGAGGTGAATAATGGAATGCCGCGTCCCTGTATCTCTCTTGTACGCACTCCTATGATGCTATATATGCAACTATTAACTTGAGTCACTACATCATTTTTAGATTCGTTCACATATTTGTTGCAGTTTCATCATAACATTCGAGCAGTACTCAACTTCCAGTTGGCTGGCAGTGAAACCCAATGTGTTGCTTATATATCACACATTGCCAGTGCCATAACATTTTCCACAGAAGGAACTTGCTAAAAAATAAGGCCTTACGACAGGCTTGACGTGCCTTCACTGCAGGATTGGCGCAATGAAGCGTACCACAAACTTTATTCTACAAAACGAGAGCAACCCGTATTTACGACACTAGACGCACCATTGAGTTCATGTGCATGCACTGGTCGTGTGCGTGTCGCTTGTAACGATTCCTTCAAGTATTTTAGCAAAAAAAAGTGACGTGTAGGATATTTCCCACCACAGTCTCAGTCACACACCCTGAAGTGATTATTCACACAAAGTCAAGCTTTGAAACCTTCATATTGATAAATAGTTCCCCATTGCACCCTTTAAGACTCCGCTGCTTGAGCCGTGGTAATAGAACTGAATATAAACTGTTTTGCCACGTAATTCCAGTATACTTCATTCGCAGTAATTGTATTACCTCGTCCTGCAAAGTGAATGATTCTAGTTGCAACTTATGAATTTAGTAAGCTAAATCGCAGCAAACCTTTGCCCTTCTTAAGCACAACCAAACAGATTGCGGTTCTTGTTTGTGACCACCACGTAGTTATTATATACGAAGTGGCTGACCAAAAAGCAACCGCCTTCAAAAGTAGGCGTACATATTGGGTTGAGTAGCTAACCAATTTAAACCATCATTAGGTCTTTTTAAATGGAGTTCCGTCCAACTGAACTGATAAAAACTATTCGCATTGTTTGGCGGGTTCTAATGAAAACTTTGTTTTCCTGTATGATACAACAGAAATATTTATTTTTCTAATGTAAACAGTTACTACATATGCTATGTTTACGTGTTCTGGTCAAATGGGTAGTAAAACAGATTTTACCCTTACTGGAAATAAAAATATATAGTTTTTGCTTAGACACGGCTTGCAGCATGAGGTGGTCCCTCAAGCTGTAGTACGACACTTGGAGTTGGGTCTTACTGATCACAACCGAAAATTTCTACAAATTTTCAAGCTGGACTAAATCATACCAATCTCGTTTGATTGCTCGCAGGAAAGCTTAAGAGACTCTTGTTTAGTTTAGCTCCTCTGTGATAAGATATAAAGAATTGACAGAGGAAAATGTTCGGACTGTTATTAGTGTTGGTGACCCCTGCATTCTGTTTTTTGACTACGCCTTCTTTGATGGTAATAAGGGCTTGAGACAAGTTTCGTGGGCCTTCTTTGAGCCTTCTTTATATGTTCTCATTTCAAAAATGCAGGACTGGCCGGTGTATGTGATAGTGCACCAGATATTTGTTGTCATTCTACCCTTGCTGGGACTCAACGGCAACCTGGAGCAGACCCTGGTTGCAAGACTTAGCACCCAGCTGCGTATTCAGTGTGCCTCTCTTTGACCCACATAATGAAGAACCAATCTACGTCCTCGCTTGTCTATTTCACTTGCACTATTTGAATCTACGCTTTCATGCGTGCCTGTCAGACAGTTGCTTTCAGTTGCTCTGTACACTAACACGTTTGATTTTTATTCACGCCCTCACCGAAATTACCAAACGTAATGATTTTTTAAGGCGTCTCTCATGCAGAGGCTCGTTTTGGTGTTTGCACCTCATAAAACAACTAACATATTCTTCCTTGTTTAGGCACACTTTTAAGAGACCTAACTGAAATATTTGATTCACCCTAATACTCGCAGTTTCATGAATTTTAAGTTTTGTCCATAAGCGTGTTGCCCGCTCCACTACTGTTATGCTTCGCACAATTACCAGATGTGTTCAGGAATCGTATATGAGATGGTATCCTGAAGCTACTTAAGTACAGTTACTAGACGAAATGCAGTCATTTTTTGAACCAGTGTCGCCTGAAAGAGAAGCAATGTTCACTAAATAAGGTGTGCTTGTTAAGATAATAAAAAACGTAAAACCCTTCAGCGCTCTGTAAATAGGCACACAATAAAGATGACGCTTTGAAAGTCATTCAACTTTCATGCTACCATCGCCACTTAGCATAACTTTAGTCACTTTTTATCGCAAAAACAATGCAATAGACACAGAATAATATACACAACTTGGCATGCATACTGGAAAGTAGGTTTGTAAATTTAAAGGGACACTAAAGTCAAATAACGATTTCCCTCAGTATGAAAGCTCAATGTATGACAGCATCTAAAACGACCATTTGATCAACAACAATGACCTACTTACCGAGAAATTAAGGTAAATGCACATGAACACATGCGCCGCAGTAGGACATTCTTAAAATGATCCTGAAGACATCAGACAAACCACCTACAGTTATTCACTACTAATCGGTTTAACTGCAATAAATAAGGAATCTTCCGTGCATCAAAATACCCAATAAAATGCTGCTTGTTTGTTTCTGTTTGATTAAAGGAAAAAAAGAACTGCTGGACGTTACTATGTGGAATGGCGCGAGTGGTTCAGAATGCAATTTCCGTGTAGTTACACTGGACAGATGGTGCCATCTATCGGGCCCCATTTGAAATAAAAAAACGTCCACGATCTCGAACCAATGGCGGGAAATTAATCTGTGGCCGTATTTTCTGCTGTGGCTCCCGCTGCTTTTGATCTGCTGCTAGAAAGCCGGGCAACGATGTGCATTGCAACACTGACGTGAGTTGGTCCGCACTCTCAACTTCTTGAGCGAGTAATTTGAAGTGCGCTAAACTGTTGCGGACAACTAGAACGTGATTTTATTTCAAAATAGGCCCTTCTTTGGCACAAAAGTAACACACGAGGTTTATAGAACAATATTTCTGCAGTCAACGTCGACTTCATACTTGCCTTTAGTATCTTTTTAGAGATCATCGAAGTCATGATTTGCTAAGTTAAAGCACTGTGCCAAGGCAAACTTCTGATGTCTAGGAAAAGAAATACGCAGTCATAACTTAGTGCCAAGTTGAATACACTCGAGCCTGCAGGTATAAACCCTTTCAAGGGGGTTCCTGAACCCATGCAATATGACATAGTACATACCCTACTAAAACTGATGAAAGTGGAGCCCTTATATCAATTTCTGACGTACAATTTACACGTGCGGCCACCGTCAGATTGATAATGAATTAAGCATTATCATAATATTATTTCACAATTCCGTGATGCATCTACACATCTCTCCTTCCAACTCTACGCCCTCGCATTCTTTCTTTTTGAGGAAATGCCTGATTCGTCATGGCGGCCTCCTTATCTCCACCATCCCCGCTTTCAAAGGTGCCCCCTACTACTTTTTGCTTGTTTTGAAGGAGACGGTATAAAGCATGCGTACAGAAGCGCTGAAGAAAGTAGTGCTAAAATTGAAGACGTTGAAGAATTGAAGATGTTGAAATGACGGCTCTAGCACATACTGAATCTAGGAATTCTCCTTAGCCATGCATAGTATTACATAGCCTAGCAAGAAGGTGGGAGTGTTGTGAGGATCACGGAGGAAATGAGAAGGCGAGAGGGTGAAGTATGACGTAGTCTTGTAAGGTGCACTTCAGCAAAGAGCTTAAGCAAGCGCCCAGGCATAGTAAGAATAAACGTGTAGCTTTAATGCAGAAAGATTCATCCGGACGCAAAAGTAAGTCTTCCTGGCAGCACAGTCTTGCTACACGTCAGCGAATTCCAGTCCGAGCGCATCTTAACAACGCTGCCCCAACATTCTTACAATGTTCCTGTGGATGAGCCAGACTTTTTCATGCGATAACGTTAGAAAGCTTGTTTCGCAGAAATTCCGGCATCGACATTGGAGCCGGCATCGTTCAATGGGAGCAAAAAAATTATGATCTTTTCCATGACTCACACAAGACTCAAATGATGTCCAGATGTCCAGATCCCAGTGAGAATCGAATCCCAGCCATTTCCTTTTCAAGCAAGTATTCTGTCACACAGCCAAGTCGATGCTTGGAAATGCAACTAAAATGACTTCCTCTACTTGTAAATGATGTTAAAACAACTTCCATGCTTTACAAACACAAGAGTGTTGTATACAGGCTTCATATTATAACGTGGCATATCGCCGTCAAAATCTCGTGGTACAGAAGTACATTGCCATTGGGTGTAATATCACTCGATAATTAAAATAACCTCGCGGTTTGAAGCCAGCCGCAGTTGACAAAAGTCATGAACGTTAAGGCGTGTATTCCCTTGCGATCATGTAGTGGGTGCATAGAAAGCAAAAAAAGATAATTCGTTAGCATAAATGCAATTGGTTGAAAGTGTGCTACCCTTTTTAGAGAGTACAGTTATATGCAAAAACTTCAATGATACAAGCTACTTTTAACTTTATCGCTTACTTTGAAGTCATCCACGATTTGAACTTTTCGGGTTACATGACACAATAAAAGGTTTTCACCAAGGTCTTGAAATCCGAAGTGCGAATGCAACACTGAAGTATAGTACGGTAAAATGAATTTCACAGTGGTTTTGTCGATAAAATTACGGGAGGCGTAATCTTTGTGCCTACTTTGAACCATAAAATCTAAAGCAGTGCCTTCAAGATGCGGCGCACTGCTATTCATCTGTAGAGCAGATAACGGATGACAACTTGCCTTAAAGCGTGTTCTTCAGTTTAATGCGGCAGTCTTCGTGCCCGAAATGATAAAATTTGTGATGAATCATTTATGAACTAATTCAACATTCAACTCTATTACCCAACGTGTTGCAAACATACGGCCATCACAGCAGCTCCATCTGTGTGTCAGTAATGGAGGGGCACCATATAATAGAAGTCTCAGGGCTCTACGTATAAGAGTGAATTCAGATACTGTAGAATACCGTGTTCAAAATAAATGCTCCTATCTGCTAAAACAGCCTTTCTTCACCAAATGCGGTCACGTTTACTCGCGTTTGAAGCTTATTGCCGCTTTTTCGTTCCGTTGTCTAGATTTCTCAACTTATCAGCGCGTTCTCGAAAATCTCTCATTTGTACCCCGAATATTGTCGCTTAAACAAAATAAAGCAACAAGATTTTTTATATTACTGTATGATGGCCTTCGGTTGTCTATTTACGAGATTTTAAGAAAAAGCGAAGATGGGGATTTTTTAATAATCAAATTTCAGTGCAGTACACTTTTGCCAATATGAGAATTTTGACGCAATATACATAAATTTACAATTGCCCTACGGCAGTAATAATTTATGTACTTTATAAACACACTATATCCTTAAAACGTGTGAAGTTTGAAAACGCCGCTTGCATTACTTTCGGAGAAAAAAAATGAGGAATACGTGACTTATTATAAACTGTCGCAAAATTAGACATTTTTAAAAGCTATTTTCTTAAGGTCTACAAATTTGAAACCGTATGAATTCATTCTTCAATAGACATGTGTTCCAGGTAAAAAATATCTTTTTTTAAACAAAATTATTTGTCTTTTTATAGCATCTGCAATTTTCGAAAATGACAGGTGACGTAATCGGTGCCTCCGTGTAAGTGAAGTTTGATATTTTTTTTCTCGTAACTTATGCCGTTAATCATAAATTCAAATTGACTTTCGGGCTACATGGTGAGAGGTGCCCGAAATATAATATACTCAATGAAATCTAAAATATCAACTTTTGGACCCGTGTCGATCTCTCGTGGAATCAATCACCCCCCATCATTAACCTCCGTGTTCAGAAACGCTCCTTCACGTGGCACACTGTCATAGCAGTAGCAGCGCGTTTGAAACCAGCGTGTGCGTTGGCGGCGTCGTGGCGCAGCTTTCAGGGCCACGTACGGTAATATTCCGTCATAAACGCGTCTGTGTGGCATTGAAGGTGGCGGCAAGTCAAGCTCAAGACAAGGAGCTTTTATGAATGCGGGCGTAAGAATGAAGTTGTACTGAGATGGCTTCAAGGGGCCCAGCGGCACATTTACTACAGCCTTATTTAGCACTGGAACGCATGTAGCCGGGATTACTGAAAGAAGCTATGAGTCCTCAAATTCAATACTTGAGCAGACTACAACGAGAAACGTTCTGTTTCACATTTTACACGCCTACTGACGTCAAAGACCGCTTCCAATCGCAGCGCGCGTCTCATAAGGACATCCTGGAAATCTCATCTGATGGTGGCTTTCACACGATACCTCGTGATCGCTCTTTTTGAGGGCGTCGATAGCATGATTACTACGAACCATGCACGTGCGTCGAGTAGCAGACGCTCCCATAGTCACACTGTGTAAGATACACACATACGCTTTGGGCAAGGTCAGTTCTCAGTTTGCATGCAAGGCGCGTTTTTTACGGCAACGCCGGCGTTCATTGCCTCGTGCATTTTTGGCTCGCTAAACACTCGGCACAAATTTCCACATATATTTGCAGGCGTGCCATATCCTCGTTCGGAGGCTAAGTGTTGTGTTTGTTATTCTGAAAACACATCATTTAAAGAGGAATGATTCTTTCTGGAAAAATATAAAAAAAGATTTTTGCTGTTTTAGCATTCAGTCAAAGGCCTAGCTACCACCATATGAATATGACACGCTATTTCTCGCATCAAGCCAATGAAAAGCAAATGGTGTTTGTCGTCACGCCATATGACATGACGTCACTTACCATAGTAAAAATAGCCGCTGTGTGTCGCCGCAGTGTGAAAGCAAAGTAGTTTATCCCGTGAATTGAAATTACAACTGCGTCGATTTTGACGTTGTCTTGTGCGCAACGATATCGGCGTGTTCCACAGCACCCCGAGAACTAATGATAAATACGTGTTCAAGTAGTGTCACAGGGCCCCTTTACGGCTCTTCCATAGAAGAGTATATTTCATACTTTAAATTGTTCAACATTGTTTCGGAACGCAGTATACTACAAGGTATATTTTATTTATCTCGCAGGCAAATTTGGGCAACCTGAACCGGATTCGCGAACAACTACCCATGATATTTGCAAACATTGCCCTCTTGCAGGTAACGTACCTATTTTCGGTCATTAAATTACTGCTACAATCCTCGAAAAGTTTGTATAGTGAACTTTAAGGTGAATATAATTCACGTGAATAATTGTTTGCTCATAAATGAGATTACCATATAAAGTGAATAAATATATGAACAAAACTGTCCCAATAAATAGTTTTACCATTTCGTACTGCTATGAGGTGTTCGTCGCTTTCGCTGAAAACCGTTACTTTTTGCTAAATTTAGTTTCGCGTAAGTAGGTATTCCTTGTAACATTTCTATTCATCGTTCCATACTGTGGGTATAAAATTCCTGCCTGTGCGATCTTTTGAAAAAGGCCTGCATGATGACAACTTCTTGAGATAACTTGTCTAGTACAAAAACAAATAAGTAATTATATGTGGCCTGTTAACGCCAGCACTGACACTAATGTAGTTCACGTGTATCAAAGCTATCCCTTATAAAAATGGCTGTTGATTTTTCATTGTTGGATTGTGATCGAATGATTCACTCTATTGATCATCAATGGTTCCGCAATACTCATTGACTTGCTTCAATACATTGTCAACAATATTCATGTTGAACATTTTGCAATAAAAATGTCATTGACTCATTTTTACCGCAATACCATTGAGGAAGTATTTCGTGAACTAAGGTTCTGTTGAGCACTTAGCAATTGATATTTTATTGTATCATATCTATCAAAAAACCATGGACGAAATATTTCCTAAATAATAATTCTGCTGAGCACTTTGTAATAAAATTTTTATTGTCTCATTTCTGTCAAAAAACCGTGGACAAAATATTTTGCAAGCAATATTTTATAAGAAAAATTGAGACGCACGCCCACTCATGTTCTCCTGCGTGCACGCGCGAAGGAGGGGGAAAGAGAAAAGAAAAACAGAGGCGAGAACCGAGGATGCTGAGAAGTTTCGTATTCGCGGTGCGGCTGCTCTATAGCGCATGCGTGACACTATTGAAACACTGGCTTCTATGTTGATGCTCGTGTTCTAAAAAATGAATCTTTTTTTATTGGCGCCAGTATGCCCTACGGCATCAGTTCAAAAAAAGTTCTGTTTTCTGTATAAAGGCCAGGAGTTGCCGATGCAATGGACCGTGCGTCCAGCGCGTCAAGACAGGTGGTCGGCCGGGGTTGGTAGTGTAGCCCCCGTAGGTGGTGAGTGCGAGCCTTGTGAAGGCCCGGGAAGGTTCCCAATAGTTCGTCAAGCGTTGCCTCTGTGGCTGGGGCAACGCAGAATGGGCATGTCGTTGGAAGAGGCTGTGCACCGGATGTCCATGTAGCCCGGATTGCAGGAGTCAAGGCGGTGTCCATACGAATCCTCCTGAGCGCAACCTCTTCTCGGTGAGTTAAGCCACCGAGAAGGTCTGATTAACGCGGCGGAATGAGTGCGCGCGTAGAGCACCGGAGGGTCTCTTTTTCCATGAGCAGGCTGTCCTTCAGGGACAAACGAAGTAGAGGCAGCGGGTGTTGAACAGTCACTGAATGGCAAGCGGCATCTGCTTTCAATTGAGCCGCTACAGACCGGCGGGTCCACAATACGCGGACAGGACATGCACACGAGTGGATCAGTCGGTGTATATCAGAGGCTATATCGAGGGAGCTGGTCACTTTTCGCAGCTCTCGAACTGCCTGCGTGGAGTCCGTATATACAAGCAACTTATCGTGTGACAATGAAGCCATTTTGGATATCATAACTTTCAACCTGCCCCGTATCGCAGTGAGCTCTGCTAATAGGGATGGAAATTGTGCCTCTGTTACGTAAGAGCACATATTTTGGATTTCAGGTTACGCGGGGCAGACGAGACTGGTGTGCAGAATGCAGTCTTCGATAGCTGTATACCGCTAGTGAGTTGGGGGTGGTAGTGATGACCCCCTTCGTCGCCACTTGTCGGGTGGATTGTCGTAGGCAAATTAGAGGTCGGTTATCACTGGCCTGTGCCTTGAGCCATGGTGGAACTTGTTCCAAGGGTGCGTCAGGCTGTGACAGCAATGAATTGTAGTAGTGAGCTATAGCTGCCACCGCAGAAGCAGCTTGAGTCTAGATATAGCGAGTGACTCGACGCTGGTGTGAAATTCCGTCAATGGTGTTCAGCTGCGCTTCCGCCTGGAAGGTCGCGATAGGCCTTATACGAGCAAGGCATGTAATCGTCCTCATGGAATCTCGGTTGGTGGTTTTAAGCAAGTGCCAGTCTCTCAATGTCAGTCGTTGAAACTGATCTTGATAAACGAGCCAAGGTTGTATGATTGATCGCACCAAAATACGAGCCATTCAAGAACAGGCACCTCCGGTCTTTCGAGAGATGCGACGAATGAGATGAAGGGTTTTGCACTCTCCCGACGAGTAGAGCGAACCCACGCATTCGCAGAGCCATATGTGCCCAGTTCGATCCTGAGCACACGTATTGTGGATACAGGGGTGAGGGTGTGGCCATTTAGGCTTGAACAAATAGGCGTCTGCACGAGGCGACGACGACCTCGTCTGTTGGTGATAGATATGAATGCAGTCTTCGTGGCAGATAGTGTTAGTCCTTCGCACGCAAACCAGTCCAACGCCTTGTCCAGAGCACTCTGAAGGCCTCCTGCTGGCATTGCAGGTCTGGATGTAGTGTCCAGACAGTCAAATCATCCGCATACAGGATGAAGAAGGCAGCTGGAATGCGTGCTAGTTGCCAGGCGAGGGGCGACAGGGCAAGATTGAAAAGTATCAGGGCCAGCAGCGAGCCCTTTGGTACACCCCGCTTCATTACAAAGTGTCCGGTTCGTTTCTTGCCTACTCGGAAGCAGAAGGTGCGGTGTGCCAGAAAAGACACCACAAAGTCTCAGACGCGAGGCGGACGTTGAAGCCTTTGCATTATGCTAATAATCGCAGAGTTGCTGACATCGTCGTAGACCTTGTGAACGTCCATGGCAAGAAGGGTTCGAGTGCTGCTTCATCTTCTTCCAACAAGCACAATAGACGTCAAATGATCTAGGCCATCTTTTGTACCGGAATGCGGTCAAACTTCAATCTGGGATGGTTGGTACCAGGCGTGCTTTTTCAGCCACCAAAAGATGCGCGACGCCAACATGCTTTAGATAAGCTTTCACAACGCACACGTCAGAGCAATCGAACGAAGAATTGAGAGGTTTTTCGGGTGCTTTCCCGGCTTTGCTATCGGCACAACTTCGGCATGCTTTCACAATTCAGGCAGCTCTCCGGTCGTTGAAATGGCGTTGAACGTGCCCAGCAGTCACTGTAGTGCAAGGTCATCCATGTTTTCGAACACTTCATGAAGATCCCATCTAGCCCTAGTGCCTTGCGTACTTTTGCCTGGTCAATTCCTGCCTTGAGCTCCGCCATCGTGTACGGCACTTCCATGCCTTCGATGTCTGACGGACTTGGAGTCGTACCAACCTCCGGAGGCAGATTATACGGACAGCCGAATTGTGGTGGGGCCAAGTTGTAGGCCTGGAAAAAAACCTTAACTATTTGTGGAGCGAACTGGCTTGGCGTGTGTCCAGATGACCGACACTCACTGGCCGCTAGGTCCAGCATACACAAAATGAATCGCACTGATGATTTAAGGAAAGCATGGCAACAAAGAAACAAACGAAAGGCAGTGAGTCAAAGAAAGATCAAAACTGAAAATTGGTTGCATAATTTGATGATAAACTTGAACATCAAGTATACAGAAGTCAAGTGCAGAAGTCAGCAGGATAGCGTATGCCACTGAAATTTTCTCAGTCTTTGAATATTAAGTACAGTTTTTATATTCTAGCATGTATTTGTAGCAGTGAACCACGTCCAAGTGAACCAGTGCACTGCTGTAGAGATAATGTACCAGCTGTAAAAACCCCCTTTTTCTAAAACGCAACTGGATGGAGTAACAATAAAGATTTGAAGGTTCCTTCTGCACCATTTTTTGACCCCATCTGCACGCGGATGTTCACGAAAGAGATGTGCAGAAGCATTGTTTATTTGAAGGGAGACCGATCTGTCTGCCGCTATCTGTGTACGTCATACTTGAGCCTGGTGCGCGTCTTGGCTTTCACTTGAACAGCGGTGTGATGCTGAATAAAGGTAAGAGTATACCCATTCCCCATGAATAAGATCAGCTAAGGACTGAAAGTGAGCAAAAACCCACTCTATATTGCGAAATAATGCACATAAATTTTAATTGCGGAAATACGTAATCATCTAAATCCTAAAAAGACGCTGCTGCCCCAGCGTGCTGCTTGTGGCAGTTCGCGCGTACGGAATGCAAATGTTAGAGTAGGCATGCTAAAGTACCCGCGCTACGTTGACTTGTGAAAGCGCATTGTCTTCAAACAGCTGAGAATAGGCTGCTATCACTGACACACGTGTACCTCGCGAGACAAGTAAGTGAAATTGCTTACAGCACGCGCACGTGCGAGAAACATACATAAGTTTCAACAGCCGAAAACAGCCTCGTTGTGCTGGTGTCCGCGAATTTCGGTGAGCGAAACACCCGCGGTTCATGGGGAAGTACTAAAATGACGCACGAACACACGCTAATTGTTCTTGCAGAACGGCGCACCACGTACCAAAGTGAAAGCCGAAAGCACTCGCCATTCTTGTCTCGAGTTCATTAAGCCCTACAAACTATTCACTGACAAAATGCCTCCACAAACAAACGCATATGGCACAAAAATTTCAAACTTCCACCGACTCTTTGCAAAAAGCCACTTGGTAGACATATACCCACAAAACGTCTCGCCATATGCACTGGCGCTGTGGTACAATGGGTAAGACATCTACTTCACGTGCATGAGGTCCTGAATTCGATTCCAATGTTGGGTGGTTTGCAGATGTAGGTGACTGCAATATTATTGGATCTGTAATCACCTATGGTGATAATATCTACTGCATTATTGCCGAGAAACCAACTTCGAGTGTGCGAAATATACGTTTTTTCGCATTGATGAACCATTGATGGCTATCAATTGAAAGTCGAGGGTTAAATTTTCAATGCTTGTCAACAATAGCCTTTGGGGTGTTTCGATGAATCCACAGCGTATTTTTCATTGCTATTTCATTTGTTCTCAATCATAAATCTATATCCAGTTAACTTATGGTTTTACTGAAAGTAAAGGGCCAATTTTCAATACTCTTCAGCAATTTCCTCAACGGTATTTTAATTGAACTGTCATCTTTTCTTATGCCACGTGTTGTAATAGCTAAATACATTCTCTTTGTTTTTTTTCAATGAAAATTTTCGTAAGGGATATACGCTAAAACATGCTTTTGAGTATCGAATCGAAAAAAAAATATTTCTTGTTACGTATTTCGAGTAGGAATACACAGGGGACACGAATGGGTATTTTTGTTGAAAGTGCTGCAGGTTGATGAATGTGAAAACTGATCCAGTAGATGCAGAGTTCTCAATATTTTGTGGAAACAGAAAACAAGTGCAGCACTGGCACAATAAAAAAGGTTGTAGGAGCAAAATTCTCTGTTGTATATATCAAAAATGCAGCTCTAGACACGCTTCCAGCAGTTTGCTAACTTAATTGGTCTCAATCTGCGGACGCATTTGTAAACTATATGCAGAAACACCACTTATACTACAGTTTGTCTTCTTGTAGCATTGTTCAATCTGGTTTATTTAAAAGCATTAAAAATAAATATAACAGTATTATAAATATTCGATATATAAGTTCAAGTCGCATTTCTTTATATTTACTACGCGGGTCGCAGTGAAACTTTGCAGCAATATTTTTGTACAAGAAGATCAACAAAGAGTTCGATTCGTGAACAAGATAGAATTGACAAGTATTCACACAGGCCACACTCGAGTAGAATCATCACTTTGGGAGATATATGCAAAATAGTTATTTTTAAAAGTCACTAGGACTTGTGAAACGTTGGTTGACGAGTATAAGTTTATAGGTTGATTGTGGTTCGGAAACTCATAAAGGCTTCAGTGTGTCATTCAGAAAAAAGGGTAAATTATTATCTATGGTAAAAGTTCGCTTTAGCTGTCTTGAATAAATTCGATAACAAAGTTCACATTATTTAAATTTAAAGATGAAACGTTACATCCGTCGAAAAGTTTACATTTTTGTTAGAGAATCGAAAACGGCCACAACTCTACAAATAGCAGGTTTCCAAGTGTAATGATGAGTTTTCCCGTTTTGTGGCACTTTCTAGTACCATTAGCGATAAATTTGCATTGCTGGAAACAGTACAGTTACATATTTTAGGTGCGATGCTTCTTGGGGTGTGGGTCTATCCCCCCTCTTTCATAGACTGTTGTAGTAGCCCCTCATAGTTAGTTTTAAAGATTGCTCACTAGATGGCGTTATATGTATGTATTCGGTTCGGTTTGCACTGTTGTTCGGACGACGTTCGGTTTGTACTGTCACGGTTTATGGACGTGTTTTTTGGGCGCTCCCGATCGACTGCGCAGATAAGTTGTTTTGCATGTTTTGAGCTTGTCCTTATAATGATAGGGCAGCAGGTAAAATCCCTGTAGCACTTATTTTATTGTACAGCTTTTTCGGGGGTCAGTCACCAGGTATTTATTAGTTTGTGTATTTGATTTTTTTGTTTTTTGTTGTTTTTCTTTTTCTTTTCCACCCCGTGGGGGAGGTGCACGTATATTGAACACGCATTTTTTGTAGCAGAGCTTAGAGTTTCTCTTTTTCGTAGGGCAGGGCTCGAGTTTTGTAATTATCAAGAGAGTCAAGTCATATAACAATTGGTGTCGGAAAGACATGGCTAAAGAGACTGTGAAGTGTTCAGGATGTGGGGTTGGTTTTAAAGTGGACACAAGTGTAGAAGCGGAAGGAGAAGAGGCTGACGCGAAGTATAGGCAGTGTGAGGTCAAGGAAAAAATAGAGAAAATGATGGTTACCCAGAGTGACATGCTGATGAGAATCTCCGAGCTCGAGACTGCATTGGCGACAGAGCAAGATAAAACGAGGGCTATGGAAGAAAAGCTGAAGCCCACCGAGGAAGCGCTAGCCAAGGTGAAAAGAGCAGCGACCTACGGAGAGAACAGTAGGGAACCAGAAACCAGAACTGCGGAGAAAAAAGAGCAAGCAAGCTTGGAAAAAACAGGTTCAGCCGGAATATTTGTAGTCGTAGAGGTGGGGCTGGGAGGGGACAAAGCAGCCAGCGTCACAGGTGCAAGTAACCCCCAGGTGCAGGACGCTCCAGCTGAAAAGTCACAGCATGTGATAATTGCCGGGGACTCGAATTTAAATCGATGCACAGAAGCCATCAAAGAGGTGACAAGAGGTGACAAGAGGGTACAGTAGGGGCGTTCCCAGGACGCAAGGTGGAAGCAGTCACGAGGCAAGCGAGCGCTAATCTCAAAACTACAGCTGATAGACGAAACCTCGTGATAATTTCAGGCCATGAACGATGTCTTAAATGAAGATACAGAAGGACTAGCAGCTACACTGGCGAAATGCGTCGACGACATGCGCGCCACTTCTCCTGAGGTAAAGGTAGCGATATGCACAATACCGCAGGTACTGGTGCGTGATAGCAACATGCAAAGAGCGGTTATCAACGCAAAGCAAGAGATATGGCGGATGAGTCGAGAGAAGACTTTGAGGTGGTGGAAATAAACAGAGAGGTGCATAGGTGAGGTGGTTTTCAACGAAACAGAATGCACTGCCATAGGCGGCTAGGTCATGAGGTGGGTTGGCGACTTGCAGGACGTGCCGTAGCTTTCTTGGGGGGCAAGCGGACCCTTCGGGGTGCAGGATAGCTAGTAACGAGGATAACAACCAGCGAGACTCTTTGACAGGTAGTATGAGCAGATACGATTCCAAAGTGGCACCAGTATCTAAGATAGGTAGAGTCCGGGGCAGAAATAAACGTAGGCACGAGTTCCGAGCCATTTCAGACATAGGGCATATTGACATGCATGGCGGTAGGAACAGGCTGAAGTGGGAATAGATAGAAAAACAGCCAAGGGAGGAGAGACCGATGAAATACGGTTTTGTAGAAACACAGCTCAGGGACATGAAAGAACCTCCTAACACTCCGGACTACGCGTGGGAATATTGTAATAGAACAGAGGGCAGCAGAAAGGGGGTGGTATTGGGGCATTCATTCATAAAATACAGACTGGCAAAGTGTCAAGTAGGAGTGCAATGAACATCAATGGCTGAAA
>NW_023613619.1:0-50020 GCF_013339725.1 Rhipicephalus microplus
TTCGGTAGTGATGTGAACTGGTTAAGTGTGTGTATTCTTCGCGTTCATGACAATTATTACCCAAAGTTTCATAGTAATGAGACATTAACTTGATCAGTATTAATAAAAAACATTGTGGCAAATGAACATGGCAGTTTTGGTTGCTACTTTTTTTCTCAAATCTTTATACGTTGCTACGCATGGTTAATATTGGCCAGGGAAGTAACAGTTAAATACTGTTAGTAATGGCAGAGGCAGTACCTGTTACCAACCTCGCCGTTACTAGCTGCAATTACTAGCAGGGTTGTAACATATGTGACAAACCATTACTACCCCAAGGTTAGCAAGTACTATACTAAATTTTTAAAGAGTATACTATGTCTGTTTCCGTATTCAACGATAATATGTGAACTAATAACCGGTTCCTTGACCACCTCCGTCCTCGGTACTTGACTTCCGAATGAAAATCTACCAATTGCACAAAGTTATCAATGCGTGTGAATTTAATATTCAGTATTTTCATTCGAATTTGTTCAGTGGCACTTATACCATTCGAATACATATCTCACTGACAACCCCGTGTTATTATTTCGTCAATGGTATAATGCAGGACACGCCCAATTGTAGCTTACCCGTGCAAACTGCCTCTTGTGGCCACATGGCGCCTACGAGTTAGTTTTACGCGGCAGTTTTATGCGGCACCCAGCATCACGCCAAACCGCTGTCCTCTTCCCGTGTCACTTTCTATCCAAGGGCAGAGATGGCAGTTATGACTTAAAATAGTATTTTTGCTGGTAACCTGTTCGTTAGGAGCCTTGTAATAGGCACACTGGAAACAAACATAAAATCTAATGGAGCGCTCGTCGGCGCTCGTGACTAGAGTAACTTAGAGGTACCTTATACAGTTACTCAACTCATGACTAGGGTCGACTCGCTCTCTGGATTTCGTGCCGACTGGTTGTGCCCCCGCGATTTCTGACGACAGCGCAGCTCTGGCCGACCGGCTCGCCTACGCCATTTCCTGCCGCCGACAAGAGCTCTCACTGAGTGGTGCCCCGTCCTCAGACTCCTGCGACCATGTCCATGTTTCCTATCTCCTCTTTACTTCCGCCGTACGCTGTCCCTGCGGCTCGCTCTCTCCTTCCTCTCTCTATCTATTAACCTTTTAATCCCTCCTTACCCCCATATCTCGTGAGCTACTGTTGTTTTGTCACACTCTGATCCAGACAGTTACGGGGCTCAATTTTCTCTTCTGTTCTCTTTAAGAATCGCATAAAATATAATAGAGTCTTTAACATCATTGTCAATTGGTCAAGTTTTTTTCTTCACCTGCGAGATCCCCCCCCCCCCTAAATTTCCCGTGTTGCCCACCATTCTGTCGCCTCCACGCAACTTAGCCCTCCTCCTGAGAAGGGTTCCCTACACCCGACCTAACGTGCTGTGTTTGTTCAGTCTTGTAGCGCAAAACGTCGCAGAGGCTGTTCCGCCAGGCCAAACATTTTACGCTCTTTGCGGAGAGTGCTGTCGTCAGAACTCATCTTTCATGCTAATTGATGAATAAGTATCTGCGCCTTGTGGACGTTCAAAGGTTAGCAAACAATCCTAAAGGAAAAAATAGAACTTGAACTATCGCAATGTTTCCAGAAAACCAGCAACAACCACAAGAACGTGGGCGCAGCTAGTCTAAACAATCGAGAAACGCAGTTGGGCTGTATAAAGTGAGTGCATATTTAGCATTTATGATTATCACGACAGCTGATCGTGTCTTGGCCCCGCCGCGGTGGTCTAGTGGGTAAGGCACTCGGCTGCTGACCCGCAGGTCGCGGGATCAAATTCCGGCGTCGGCGGCTGCATTTTCGATGGAGGCGGAAATGTTGTAGGCCCGTGTGCTCAGATTCGGGCGCACGTTGAAGAACCCCAGGTGTCTGAAACTTCCGGAGCCCTCCACTAGGGCGTCTCTCATGATGATATGGGTGTTTTGGGACGTTAAACCTCACATATCATCTGATCGTGTCTAGCTGGGTGTGCGGCGAATAGTTCTAATATCGGGTCTTACGTCCCAAAACAATGATATTGCCATGAGAGACGCCGTAGTAGCGGGATCCAGAAATTTCGGCCATCTGGTGTTTGTAACGTGCGCCGACATTGTGCAGTACACGGGGCTCTACTGCATCACCTTCATTGAAGTGCGACCGCCGCAGCTGGAACCGAACCCGCGAAAGGCAGGTCAACAGCTAGGCGCCTTAACCACTGCTCCACCACAGCAGACGCGCAATGAATGGAATCGTACGGCTAACATTTTCAAAGCTATTTGGAACTTTTTTCTTTTCACTGAAGGACCACCACCGCTCACAATCTGTTCAATGTCAGGATAGGCTGAAATTGGCTGTAGTGAATTATACCGTAGCGCAAGATACTTTAGTGAGTAAGGAACTCCGTTTCTCCCTATAAGTACGAGTAAAAGCAAGGCAGGAGTAGATTTTACAGGCTCTCAATAGAGCTCGTGTTCTCGTGACAGTGCTGTTGTCCTGCTAACGTTTTGTGAAATCCTAAATATTGACGCTAAAGTTTGTCGAATTATACTAACTCAGTACCGTCGCCCGTGCTTCATAACAAGAGGTGACGCAGTGGGCTAAGATGCGCAAATTGTGAAACTTCTCACCGTGCTAGCATCGCTGATATTTGCAGATTCAGGCGTTGCTGGTACACCATCGACTGTTCTCGTAGGAGTGGCGTTCGACAAATCTGTCGTCGTTTGTGTCTCGCTCGTTTCGGTTTCTTCACTAACCGTAGTCTGTGAGGAGAGAAGTTACGCGGCTGAGATGTACCATAAATATTTTTTTTCGCGAATAGGCTTTAGTTGGTGTGAAGGCTCGAGAAACACAAAGCTGGCGGTGTATGAATGCTACGCAAAAACTATTACTCTTCGTGACATGCATCCACACCCCCTTGTGGGAGTTAGCAAGAGAATAATAATATGCGTGTCCGCATGCGCACACAATGATTAGAATAAAAGACTATAAGGTCTCACTATTTTTGATCACGTGCCACTATTCTGTAGTTTGCAAAGGCAAAGTTTTACTTTAATTACATTTGCAGCTATTATATAGACATTCTATTATTATTTGAGTAGCTATTATTGCTAGTGTGACGATGCCTTCAAACTCTGAAATGAGTCGTACTCTCGAGTGCTTTATAATAGTGGGTCTACCCAAAAAGGACACCGCTTCCGTGCTTAGCCGTGACTGTCGCCATAGCGTATGATGATCGCTGGTTGCCGACTAATAAACGCCTTAACACTAGGAATACTTTACTTCAAGTCGTGTAAAGGCAACTCCAAATAATAATAATAATAATAATAATAATAATAATAATAATAATAATAATAATAATAATAATAATAATAATAATAATAATAATAATAATAATAATAATAATAATAATAATAATAATAACTTATCTCCATCGGTAGTTTCTGAGGGGGAAAGAAACAAAATACAATACAAGACGGCTCGGCTATATTTCTTCTTCTTCCTGTTACAACTAAATTTGAATGTTCATAATATAACATGACCGAAAAAAAATGCGTACTTGAATGTAAAAGGGCCCCGTGGCTCGGACGCTGCGTATCATGAATTTTTAGCGCTTTTGTTTTGAATAATTGAGGCTCGACAGCCAACATTCACAGAACGATGGTTGTTATCACGGGATTTTGATATCGAGGCTCCCTCTCCTGCCTGTTGAGTTTTCTTTGCTTTTTTTTCGAGAGAACAGAATGTCTGAATACACAGTGCTGTTTTGAAAGCACTATTAACGCTAGAGGTCTTCAAAAGGCGACCATCAAAACGCGCTTACCGATTCTTCAGAGTCTGACGCGCTGCTCGCTTCAGGAGAATTGTCACTGCTGTCATCTCGACGAGAGTCTTCCCCTGGGTATAGAAAACATTTTGGTAAGAACATCATTTTTTTAATTTTTCGATTCCCTTGCGCACCCAGCAGTGCACAATGCTCACCCGTAGGCATTCATAAAGCGGCAAACTTGCTTCGTCTCCGAATAACGCCTAATAGTCATAGACGTATACGAATCATGAAAATCATACAAAACACCTTGTCTACTGTAATTTCTTAAACTCTAGTGCTACCAGGCTTCGAATTTTCTGAATTTTATCTGGTAAGTTTTCTCAAAAAACAATTTATTACAATTCAGTAACGTGTTTAATATCATGTGCCCACTTTCTTTCGGCCAACTTAATGCAAACCGTGACCAATAATTCACATTACAGCAAATATGTGCCTCTTATATCACCTTCAGGAGCGAATCAGGATACGCTGTCTGGAAATGCATCAAATTCTCATGACGTGATTCCAAGAAAATCATTCTCATATTCCAAAAAAAATAATTGATGGAATGTCTTGTTTTTAGCTCGAAAGTGTTTTATGGCGTGGTCTACCACGGCTCTGCTGATGTACTTCCGTCACCCAAGTGACGTTGAAAAATAAACAAGAAATGGTAGAGAAAATACCAGAATGCAAGCATTTGTCACTCGGAAACTAAGCAGGAACCTCTTGATTGCCAGCGCGTGGCGCTAACCACTACACCAGAAGCGGTGCGTTATCGGGATGCTAACAGCAAGACATTTATACACCATACACCGCTAGGCAGTTTTCAGAGCTTCGAACCTTGAGCGCGTTTTTGTGATGAGTCGCGAGATGGCGCAACGTACTCGCGTTGGGCGAACTCTAATCACCTGCACGAAGCGTGGTCTCTCCTCGTAATTACGGAGAAGACGCGTTGGGGTATACGGAAAAAGGAAATGGTGAGGACATTGACGACATAAGAATTTCTTGGTTTTTGAAAATTTTGGATTCAAGAATTTTTCAATACTACCCAGTACACTGATGACGTCCCCAGAGTTAGCGTTGACTTTATCGTACTTGACAGGAAAAAAAAATCAATCTTTGGTTAATATCGGGACCCTTTAATGTTTGAGTACCATTAGTAAGGTCCTTTAGCCCGGAAGTTTTCTTCCTGAAAGATTTGGTCCTCTTAGCCCTGTGGCCCGCGAATAGACATTGACCGAACGATTTTGGACTGTCCCTTACCTGACAGCCTATGAGATACGGAATAATCTTGAACGCCACCAGGAACACCTCTCTCTTTGACCGCTGTTGGCTCGATTTTCTCTGGTTCGTCCTCAGCGGCAAGGCGAACACGTTCCGCGATGGCCACTTTGCGGGAGCGTCTCCTGTCGAACGGTTGTTTCGCTCGTTGCGCACCAACGTGGTAAGCAACTGGTCGCGTGGGCCGCACTGCAGGCACCTGGAATTTATTTTATTAAGTTTTGCGTTCGTAAGTGTTCTTGGTGCACTTAACCAGTGGCCTAGACTAGGGATATTTCTGCCACGACAATCGGCAGAAAATTTGTTATTGTGAATTATTCTGGCGCATTACGCCTTTTCGCGCCAAGAATCCACCTGCCCACCCCCCCATCCACCCAGTCCAATCCAATCTCATCCAATACCACCCAATCCAATCCAATCCAACATAATCCCATCCATTCACCCACCTACCCACCCATCCGACCGTCCGTCCGTCCGTCCGTCCGTCCGTCCATCCGTCCGTCCATCCATCCATCCATCCATCCATCCATCCATCCATCCATCCATCCATCCATCCATCCATCCATCCATCCATCCATCCACCCATCCATCCATCCATCCATCCATCCATCCATCCATCCATCCATCCATCCATCCATCCATCCATCCATCCATCCATCCATCCATCCATCCATCCATCCATCCATCCATCCAATTCTATCCAATTCCATCCATCCCTCCATCCATCCCTCCATCCATTAAACAGCATCTGTGATCAAACACCTTCCCAAATTTGACGCGTTGAAAACAATAAATGTCTTTGAAATTATTAAAGGGATGTAGTTAAGGGGCCTGTGCCACAGAAAACACGCTCCCTGGCGTGGTGAGCATTGGTTGGTAGTGAAAAATTTGGTGGACGCAAAGACTAAAGCTGATGCGTAGAGGATGAATTGATCATTGGTATTCTCCCTATAACAGCTAAGCATTTTCCCAAAGAGTAGCGCATTTTCTTGAAACAGTTTCCGAAAAAAAAGAAACTTTTGCATCCATTCAACGTTAGTCAAAGTCGCAGTGTTGACTATGAACTTTTGTAAAGGGTAAAAAGCATTACTTATCAACTCCTATGACTGTGAAAGTCAGGTCAGTCATCTCTACACCCCTGACGAAAACTGCTTATGACATACACGATATCGCGACGAAGCTTGAAGCTAGTTGTTGTAAAACTGAGATTTGTGTTCGAACACGAGCGCGTGCGTTACGTCAGACCGAAAGATAGCCTTTGGAAGCTAGTGAAGTCGACGTGACTGTTAAAAGGGCCCTGCAACAATTTTTGAGCCCGGTCAGAAAACGCTGCCGACAACACGTGAGCCAAATAATATAGCGCAGCACGTGGCCTGGAATTCACAATAAATTATGAAAGTCACCTAAAAATTGCTTTCTCTTCTCTCGACAAAACACGGAATAAGCCCAAATTCCCTCGTAGTAAGCCAATCTATCGGCCATTGGCTGATTTGAACATGGCGCGCTCGATCGTTACAGAGATCGCCCCGGGAGGCCGCTACATGTCAGCGCGTGCCGCGTGATCCCACTGAAAAACTTGCGCGTTCGAAGAAAAAAAAATGAAGAAAGTGTTCAAGGTAAGGAGGCGCGCGTGTAGTTTTTTGCTTGACCCTCCCATCCCTCTCTGCTTAGCTTCCCGCGCTTTTGTCAGGACGAGAGAAGAGAGAATGTGATTGCAGCGTGTGACAAATCTTTGCAACTCCGCTCGTACTGGACAGATTCTTATAAGTTTTGTGGCGTTGGTTTTTTGAGGCAAAAATTGTCTTTCGAATTTTTTAAGAATGCTTTTCTGAATGTAATGCTACAATCTGCGCAAAAGAAAAATATTTGTTTACTTAGGCCCACGTTTTTAAAGAGGAATATAGTAGCGCATGCATCTGCAGGCAAAAATTTCTTACGGATGCTGTCGTGACATATCGCGTCGCAGGGCCCCAGTCTGCCTGGTGAATGGCTCCTTTCGGGAGAACTGTTTCTGCAGAAAAGACTAAAAATAAAAAGAAACGTGTAAGGCGCTATTTCTGTTTGTCTGGCGGAAAGCTACGGCACTTGGGTATTTCATAAAATCTGTCCTGTTTTTTTTTTTTTTGAAGCACCGTTCATTACTTGATTCTAATTTGTCTCTGCCACCTGTACTTAGTTTGAATCAAGTTGTGAAATGACACACTCTTGATTAAACATCAGAGGTTCCCACATGGTGGCACATTGGTCATGCTGCTCAACGTCTGACCTTTGAGTCATGGCTTCAGTATTTCGACCGTGGCGGTCGCATTGTGATGGACACGGAATGCTAGATGCCTGTGTTTTGTACAATACAAAAAATACCATGCGGTTGGAATTCCCGGAGCCATCCCTATTTCCGGAGCTCCCGCTGCGGCATACATCTCTTGTAACGGTATAGTTTTTCAGAGCGGAATACTTCGCAGAATATACTCACTTGAACACAACCCGCGGACCAATTTACTGACAAAAGGCACTTGACGCGACGAATCTAGATTCACTTAACCCATATTCTACAACATGGCGGCTACAACGACGCCAGTACCCGCATGGCGTGCACGTGGGTTGATTGATTGATTGATATGTGAGGTTTAACGTACCAAAACCACCATATAGTAATTAGAGGCGCCGTAGTTAAGGGCTCCGGAAATTTAGGCCACCTGGGATGTACGCACATGGGTCGTTGCACTAGAAATTTTGACATGTACCTATTAGAGCATCCCTTGAAAACGTTCGAGAAAGCAGATGAGAACTTGCGTTGCGTAAGCATCGCGCCGCATATTACGAACACCGTATTTATTCGATTGTAAGACGACCATGGTCACAACGCGCGCGGTGACATTTCATAAGGTCTAGGAACAAAAAAAATAACACTGGTACACATTATGCGAGGGTCGACATTAGTAGCAAAAATCTGAAAGAGAAACAAGGCCTGGTGTCACATTTGAGTAAATACGGTAATATATTTGTAGGTCACGTGCACAGCTTCAGATCTGTTACAAGACGACCACTGCTAAAAAAATCGTGAGAATCTATGCATGCTCCGTTACTGACCACACACTGCATGTCAAGCACGAAACCACCGTGAAGGCAATTACACCCAAATTGTTCAAAGGCATTTTTTTTTCAAAGTATCAGGCTTAAAGTGGCCGATGACAATCTTGCGAACGGTCTGCAGACGACGGCAAGCCGACTTCGTTAAAGGACGACCGCCGCGACATGTTTGTATTTCCGCTAACACCACTAATCTCTGCTTCACACTGGTTCTTCTAGTGAAGGTTGCCTTGAACATTCATTTCATGATTCGCTGTCAGCTTCAAACGCTTATTTTAAAGACAGCAATACGAGCATTTCTTGGTGTTCACGCTACCAGTTGCAAGCGCAGTCTTTTGCAATATATAGTGCAAGAGACTACCAACTTCGTAATTTATATGTTCTCGCTCAAAAACAGCTGTCAGTGGACCAAATGTTACCTGAGTGCTGCCTGAGAAACTACTAATTTTACTTCAATGCAGGCTCATAACGAGCAACCTGGGCAGTATACGTCGAGATTCGCAAGCACTATTTCAACACAATTATTTGTAAGTTTGCGGGGTACAATGCTTGGCACTATGTCGAAAGGTCACACTCTTCCTTCAACGTCATAGACGTACTTCATATTGGACAGCGTCCGCCTTTTGGACAACACAGCCTCGCGAAAGTATTCGACCACGCACACCACATCGCTGAAAGCATAGCGGAGAATAATCGCTGGCATCGCTGCTCACGCGCTGCTTCGCAGTTTTAAGCAAATTGTCTAATTCTTCACTGGTGCTGCGCGTTCTAGAGTACCCACATATAAGACACACATCGGGCAAAGCCGGGGTAATATCGTGTTGCATTCACCATGCGTTTCAGCACATGCGACGTGTACGAGGGCACGTTAAAACGTACTCGTAGTGCACCTCGCGGCAGCTTTGTCCTACTAGCTGGTTCTCAGCAAGCTCACCAGGGCAGCGCATCGTGTATATTTCAGGCGCGCCACCTGGGCAACGTTCGCTTCCCATAGTCTCCTGAATTTTGTGTAGACCTCCACGACAACACGTCGTATTTCTTTTATGAAACCCTTTCATCCCCACAGCTACGCCAGCCCAGATTCACCCACAGCCATTGCGCAAGTTGTACTCTAGCTCTGATGTAAACGCACATCGCACAACAGTAAGCGTTCTGATGGAGTTCAGCGCTATTTCTTCCTTTCGTCCACATATATCTCTCCGATGTAGCTTATATTTCTGCACGAGTTCGAGGAATGCAGCGCTTATCTCATGAATCTGGCATTGCAGGACGCGCCACATCCATCTAGTCGGCTTCGTGTTAGACAAGCGCAGCACCAGCTTACTACGAATTCAATATAAATTCGTAGACAGATATACATGCTACAGAGAATACAACAGTTCCTCTCTAGTAAGAAAACTTTTGCTAATTGCTATTAGGACAAACATGAGTAAATGCGCGTAACTCGTTAAATTGCTTACACTAAGTCCTTTCCGGAATACGTTTCTTTAAGAAAGGTGAATCGTGTTCCTCTTGTGATTAACATGGCCTGACTATTGGGATATGGAAAACCGAACAGCGTGTTTTATGCAACCTGCGCATTTTGTCGAAAATACGACTTCTCTCAGAGAGCGATAAAGCTTGTTCGTTATTGTGCATTAGTCCATAATTTGATACGCTAAGCGAGAAAAGCGAGCCATCGCACTGCATCTGAACCGCATTTGCGCGACATTTACTCCTACGGCATTGTGCACCGAATTTCGCAGAACTAGTCTAAAACGTTCAGCTAAATAGACCTACGCATCCGCATGCAAGTGAACCACTTTCGCAGGAACAACCATCGGGCACTGGATTGATGAATTAAAAGCTGGCACTCACTGGACGACCACGCGACGAGGCTTTTGCTTATAGTGACGGCTGTGACGAAGCCCATCGAACCCAGCACCAGCAGGATGCATCCACAGCGGGTGATTCGAGGTCTGAACAGCTGGCACCAGAGCAGCGCCACCGGAACTTGGGCGATGGAGGTGATGCTTGATTCGCTTACGGAGCGCTTCCACGTGGTCGCCATTGGTGAGTTTGACGACCTGGAAGACCACAAGGACCTAGCGTTGCCGCTGCGGCTAACGAGTAATCGTGTAGTGTAGACCCTAGAGACTGTGGATGATACCCACGCGGGTGGATTGGCGAAGCACCGGATAATTTTTGACATACCGTTTTAAATGAAAGGCTAACTTTAGTTCATTTAAAACGAAGCAGTTATGTATCAATAAAAAATAGAGGATATATAGTATTGACCCGTGTCTAAATGTGGACAAAAACGATGATGCGGGAATTTAGCGGACACCACGTAGTGGGCCTCTGGCTTGACGCGAGAACGAAGAAGATCTTGTGGCTCAGCTGTTGATATCGCATTTTTTGCAATGGCAGATAACATTCACACCTTATATGAACGGCTGCAGACTTACCTTCATATATTGGAGAGCGGGCTCGATGGCAACAGCTTTTTACTTAATCCGAGTTAATGTGCCCTCCTTGTTATCCCGCTGCAATACCCTGTGAACATTCCTCTGTCTTACCATCATGAGAATATACCACAGGTGGAATCTGTTAAATAGCTTGGAGTAATTTATCGCACATCGCTTAACTGGCGACCTAATATCGAATATATCGCCGGAAAAGGTGTGCAGGCCATTGGCATATTACGTAGGCTAAGCAATTACCGCATAGGTATGAGAAGAGACACATTGGTAATGATATATCGCATGTACGTTCGTCCCATTTTGGAATTTGGTTGTGTACTTTTCTCTGGAGTTCCAGCTTACAAGTTGCGGCCTCTAATTCTTCTGGAAAGAGAGGCTTTGCGCTTATGCCTTGGCCTTCCCAAAACAGTTGCCAACAATGTATTGTATCTCGAATCAAGGGTCCCTCCGCTTTCTTGTAGAATTCGCCTTCTGACTGTTCAGACATTCTTAAGAATTTATGAATCACCATTACGACATTCCGAAACGGCCTTTATTTCCACCCCGGAATCATTTTCGCTGCTAGATGGCCGCGATTTCACGCGCCACAAATTATAATTGTGCAAAATTTACTGGAGCCTCTAAACGTACGTATATGCGACATCATGCCAAGTCGTGATAATTTAGCCCCGGTGGAAATTCGATTCGACGACATTTTTCCTAATAATGCCAAATTACTTCCACATAATATTTTGGATGGTTTACTACAAGATCACCTGCGCCGTATTACAACGAACATTATTATTGCTACAGATGCATCGCAATACGACGAAAAGTCAGGGGTTGGTATTTTCAGTCCGATTTTAAATTGGATTTATTCCCTTCGACTACCCGATTTTATACCTGTTTTTGTGGCTGAGTTTCTGGCAGTAGTGCTCGCCTTACGCAAGTTAGATACAGCAATTACATCAGCTGTCATAATAACGGATTCCCTATCTCTCTGTGCGGCACTTTCTGTTGGTGCTGATAATCACGTAACAAAGGCGTTCCGTGCACTAGTACCTGCGCATTTGAGAAAAGTACGATTAGTTTGGGTGCCTGGACATAAAGGTTTGTTTGTAAATGAAATAGCCGATTCCTTAGCTAAGTCGTCAATCAGCCAACCAATTCTACCACTCTGTCCATCATCCGCTTATGTGAGTGCTGCTCGATTCCGCAGACGTACGCTTATGCAAGTCTTTAAAGGTTCAGCACTAACAAACTCTACAGATTATCGCCATTTATTATATCCCCGGCGAAGAGACTTTTGCCGCACTCGAAAACAAGAAGTAGCTATCACAAGGCTGCGTTGCCGAGAACCAAATCTAAATTTCTATAAACACAGGTCTGCTCAGGCACCTTCGCCACTGTGTGCGTTCTGTGATGAACTGGAAACAATAGACCATTTCTTTTTGACCTGCAGGCGGTTTAACACATTACGAAAAACCCTATTGGAAATACCTTTACGTGGTATTGGTATGGACTTATCTCTGCCTGTCATTTTGTCTTTTGGAGCTTCCATTTCTGGTTTCTCTAATGCGACAGTATGCGCGGCCGTCCGGGACTATATTGATGAAACCAATAGGTTGACTAATTAACCAGTTTCATTATCCTAACAGGTTCACATAATTATACGCGTATAAAATTTGATTATTGCTCTATCCTGAGAATAAATTCGTTTATGTAAATATTTTATGCATTACATTTAGCACCACACTTTCATAGGCTATCGGTAATCTTTCTGTTAAACCTTCATTATTCCAAATATGAACAGTAAATGTTGAAACCACTCGATTCTTGGCCAATCCCCCACAGTGGGTATGCGCCACTAACAATAGGAAAACAACAACAACAACAACAGCAGCAACAACAACAGAACACGCTGCTTTCGCTGCCTCAAGGCGTACTTGTGCTTTGTTCGCGTTGTACTGTGACACTGGTGGAGGTGCTGGCCCGCGACCCCGCTTGATGCTCCCCACTCCCACGGGGAGCCGTTCATCCAGCCGAGAAGCACTTGTCGACACTCCCGTGCATCGCTGCAGTCGTCGCTTGCGAGGCCTCCTTCCAGAGTTTACTCTCTCACAGGAACACTCTACAAAGCACCGCTCAGATCTACCAATGGCCACCGCCAATCCACAACAGTTACTACGAGACTGTAGTTTGCCAACCCCATCTCAGGTAATCTTTTTTTCACCGCTGGTGCCTGATCGCTTTGGTGGTGGAGCACATGAAGACGTTGAGGAATGGCTTGATTACTATGAGCGTGTCGCTAACATCAACCAGTGGTCCCTTGAACAAAGGCTTTCCCGTGCCTATTTTTATCTCGACGACAGCGCTAGAGCTTGGTACGAGAACAGAGAAGGCAGTTTGTCATCATGGAGTGACTTTAAAAGAGGGATGATTGACACATTTGCCGATGTCGACCGGCGTGAACGTGCGCAGCATTTACTCGAGCTACGTGTTCAGAAACCCAATGAAACGGTCGCAATGTTCGCTGAGGACATGGCCCGTCTCTTCCGTAAAGCTGACCCCCACATGACCGACGACAAAAAGTTGCGTTACCTCATGCGCGGCGTTAAAGAGCAATTGTTCGCCGGACTTTTGCAGAACCCGCCAAGCACCATGACAGACTTCATCAAAGAAGCTACGGCTATCGAACGGGCGCTTCACTTACGATGCCGACAATACGATCGCTTGTCCAGCAGCGCCCACATGCAAGTCACCGCTACGGCATCTGACAATCAAAGCTCGTTGCGCGATTTGATAAGAGAGATTGTTCGCGAAGAGCTGCTAAAGTTGCGGAGTCTGGCCACGGAACCACCCACGGCGTCTGTCGCTGAAGTCGTCTGTGAAGAAATACGCCAAGCGTTTTCAACAGCTGATCCTACTGACGATCAGCGACCTATGAGCTACGCAGCCGTGCTTCACCGCCCGCCGCCCGTTGCGCCGTCGTACCGCCAGCCATCGGCAGCCGTTCCTTGGTCGCCACAAGAACAGACACCACGACGATCTGCCGTTGTACCGCCGTACGAAATGCCGCCGTACCAAGAGCCGTCTCCCAGCGAGACACGGCATTTGCCACATTACGAGCCGTTGCGGCGTCCACAGCTTCGTAAAACAGACGCCTGGCGCACTGTAGATAGGCGTCCGCTTTGTTTTACCTGCGGAGGTGTGGGCCACATTTCCCGCCATTGCTGGCACCGCGTAGATATGTTTCGACCTCTTCGGCAATGGTCTGACGATCGACGTGCCAACGACGGCTACGCACCACGCCGGGACACTCATTCTCAAGGACCCCCCTTGTCTCAGTCCCATTTTGACAACCACCGTGCCAATAATGACGACAGTGTGCCTGATTACCAGCCAGGTTTGGGACGTCGACCACGCTCTCCGTCTCCGGCATATTCGCCTTCGTCGCGCCACCGAACAACAGCCGACGTCAGTGGAAGAAGGTCACCAAGTCCACGCCGGGGAAACTGAAGGCGGCGACCTCCGGGGATGAGGCTGCAGGCCGTCAAGGCGACGAAAAAAAGCCCCCGTTACTTGTACCACAGGACGCCGTAAAGCCGAGTTGTAACACCGACGAAACTGTGACCACAGATCTTATCGTTTCGGTAGACGGACAGCAAGTAACAGCCTTAGTTGACACCGGCGCCGACTTTTCTATCATAAGTGAAAACCTTGCCATACGCCTCAAAAAAGTGAAGACTACGTGGACGGGACCTCACCTGAGGACAGCAGGCGGCCAGCTGTTAATGCCTGTCGGAAGGTGTACAGCAAGACTCGACATCGGTGGCTCTTCTTTCGTGGCGACGTTCGTCATCCTCACCTCGGGTTGCAAGGACTTGATCATATGGATGGACTTCTTAAGAGAATCTGGTGCCGTCATCAACATCCCGGACCGTTCAATTACGTTCCGCAACATCCCTGGTTTAGTTGACTGTTCAGACGCAATACGCAACACTTTACGTATAATTGATGATGATGTGGTCGTCCCGCCCCGGTCATGCACTCTTGTTTCAGTAGAAGGCGACGAAGCGTTTGATGGCGAAGGCATTGCTGACCAAATTGGCTCGCTGCTATTTAGTCATGGCATTTTGGTCGCATGAGGTATCGTCCGTCTCACTGGTGGACGCACGAATTTACTTCTGACGAACTTCAGTGCTGAGCGCTGGCACCTTCCGAAGGGCACAGCTATCGCTTCGTACGACAATATTGTAGAAATGCGAGGCAGTTTATGTTTGTCGGTATTGGACGAAGAGCCTAATCAAGAACCAGAACCCATTCTCGGTGTTGGCACCACACTATCAAAGGACGAGCGACAGAGACTTCTTCAGCTGCTAGCCGAATTCCGCGACTGCTTTTCAACGACATCACGAGTTGGTCGAACACCTTTGACAAAGCACCGAAGAATCACCGAAGACACGGTGAGACCTATCTACCAGAACCCTTATCGTGTAGCTTCAAAGCAACGCGAAGCCATACAACAACAAGTGGCGAAAATACTTGCAGAGGACGTCATTCAACCGTCACAGAGCCCCTTGGCATCGCCTGTAGTGCTAGTAAAGAAAAAGGACGGCACCCTGCGTTTTTGCGTGAACTACAGGAAGCTGAATCGGGTGACCAAGAAAGATGTGTACCCGCTCCCACGTATTGATGACTCCCTTGACAGACTTCGGCACGCTCGCTACTTTTCTTCTATGGACTTGAGGAGTGGATACTGGCAGATCGAGGTAGACCCGAGAGACCGAGAGAAAACCGCTTTTGTGACCCCATATGGTTTATACGAATTTAAAGTCTTGCCTTTCGGTTTGTGCTCCGCGCCCGCAACTTTTCACAGGCTTATGGACACGGTACTTTCGGGATTGAAGTGGAAGACGTGCCTAGTCTATCTGGACGACGTTGTAGTGTTTTTGACCACTTTTGACAAGCATCTCAAAAGGCTGGAAGTTGTTTTACGTGCCATACGGTTCGCGGGCCTAACATTGAAACCAGAAAAGTGCCATTTCTGTTTTCACGAACTTCAGTTTCTCGGTCACGTCGTCAGCGACGCAGGCGTCCGGCCCAATCCTGGAAAAATTGCCGCCGTCGCACAGTTCCCAGTACCCTTCAATAAGAAAGCTGTCAGACGCTTCCTAGGCCTTTGTGCCTATTATCGCCGGTTTATCGCAGACTTCGCCCGCATCGCGTCGCCACTAACTCGTCTCACAAGAGATGATGTTGCCTTTGAGTGGAAAGAAGAACAGGAGGCTGCCTTTAATGACCTGCGTCAACGTCTCCAAACGCCCCCTGTGCTCGCCCACTTCGACGAAGAAGCCCCGACGATACTTCACACAGACGCTAGCAATGTAGGTCTTGGGGCTGTGCTTGTGCAACGGCAAGAGGACACAGAAAGAGTGATCGCCTACGCAAGCCGAACGCTAACACGCGCAGAGGCTAACTATTCAACAACAGAGAAAGAATGCCTCGCCGTTGTGTGGGCAGTAATGAAATTTCGCCCATACTTGTATGGCCGGCACTTCAAAGTTATTAGTGACCATCACTCCCTTTGCTGGTTAACTAATCTAAAAGATCCCACCGGCCGATTATGTTTAGACGTGTCATGTACCTTTTTCGTCTTTCACATCACGTGATACCCGATTTGGTATATGTGAAGCTGGCGAAACGACTACGAGCACGCTATGAGTGCAGCATATAGTCATGTTCTTACATCACACGCATCTGATGTATATTATGTTTGCACCAGTCACGTACCTTGGTCATACATTCACGTCCCGTAATACCAAGTTTCGTATATGTGGAGCTAGCGAAACGACTGGTAGCGCATCATGAGTGTGGCATGAAGTCATGTCGTTACATGACACGCATGTCATCATTTTCATGTTTGGGTCTGTCGCTTGTGTTTGCTCTGCAGTCATGTCATACTATACCAGTTTTGCAAAATGTCATGTGAACGAAACCTCCGCAAGAGCAGCAAAACCATGAAATGTTAATCATGGCAATAATGACATATATCTCATATTCTTCATGTCATGACTATTCAAAAATGCTCGTCATACGGTCATGTTGTGCCATACCAATTTTGGTATTTATACCGTTATCGAGACGGCCAGGAGAGGTAAAAGTTGTATGCGGATAGAATAAATAGATAGATAGATAGATAGATAGATAGATAGATAGATAGATAGATAGATAGATAGATAGATAGATAGATACGCTCAAAGTCGCCGAATTTCGCTAAGAAATGCTTCGAATTTCATACAAAGGTATGCCACCCATACAACGAGCACGTGCGTCATTGCAACTTGCGAGAGCTGCTAAAGTGAGGTAGCGCCATGTGGCCAAACTTACTTCAAGATAAGAACAGCGCGAATACTTCACCTTCTCCACCACTGTCGCTTCGTTGGCTCGTAGTGCGTGAGCTTAGCGAAAATGAAATTTTGCTTATATTTCGCATAACCTCTTGTAGCAACTTCAGGCACCACGCCGTGCTGGTGCCCTCGGTGTGCTGATGCATTGTTCTTTGTCTATGTTTTGTGCAAAAAAAGTCATACTCTGCAAATTTTCGATGTAGGCCATGCTGCGTAGGTAGCGGGAAAGCAAGACAATGGCAGTATTAACGGTGACGGCGCTAACAGTTCACGGGTGTGCCTACATTTTGGGCAGGACACATAGCACACATTGCCGTCCAGGCGACATTGCCCGATGGCCCCTCGATAGCGCCTCTAAAGATGTTCAACTTTCGCTAACTCGTCAAAATGTCACTTTCTTAAACTCTATAGAACAGCACCACCAAGGACTCGATGGTGCGGCACATAACATCCCAATATTGCCGTCGACATATTCGCAGCCATGTGCGCGCCTTGACATATGGACGTCTTGCAGGAGCATCGCAAAAAGGAAGACGAGCAAGAAATAAACGAGATGTCGCCGTTGCTTTGTGCCAATTGTGTTCATCGTTCCCGACATTCGTTAAGATGTTCAACGTGCACCAACGTGCCCAAATGTCACTTTCTTTTTACGTACTTCAGTAGCGGCGGCTAAAGAAGTCGGACATCTAGTCACTCGAGCCTGTCGTGTGGTGTCGCAACATTGTACGACGCTTCACGTTCCAAACCAGATCGTTCCCTCCGCGACATCTATGTTATATATTGACAAGCTGGCAACTTACGAAAGAGTACCTACGACTAAGTGGCTTTCTGTTTCTCTTCCTCACAGGTTCCAATGAGTCTTACGTGATCGCTGTATTTGCCTTTGTATAACTAACAAAAATGTATTAGCAACACGTTTATCAATTATTCTTGACAGCAAAAAAAAAAAACAAAAAGTGCGCAGTTTCGCGGCTTCCTATATATTGAGCGGTTAGTTGACACGGTACGCAAGGAGTTTTTTTTTGTTTTTTTAGCAGATGATTGAATCTAAACAAGGTTGAAACCTTGTAAGAATGAATACGTTGTACATGGCGACGCACGTGAAGCATGGCTTGTTTTGTTCTATAGTGGTATGATTCACGCTAATACGCTGCTACAATGGCATGGAGGGTGCAAGTCAAAAACCATTACTAATATACCTACTAGTTTCTGCAGGGGATTGTGTTTGGGCACGTATACCGTTCGAAATTTAGTCCGGCGTGAATGGAAACATGCTGACCAATTTCTACAGTGGTAGCCTGGTTAGATGCCTGAGGAGGTCCCAGATGGGTTGTGCGTCCGTACAAGCGCAGGTATCTGCCACCTAACTTGCTTTTTTGAACGTCACAATAGCGAAGATTTGCTCTAGCGAAGTATCGAAGAGGTAGTCGTGCGGCTTCACGTGCTTAGTGATCCTTGCCATGTAGGTGAACATCCTGCTCCAGAACATGCGAATTTGGGAAAACCTAAACTCAAGCAGTCCCTACATTCCTAGAAGGAAACGGAGCGTCTTTTTTTGGTTCAACAGTATTAGCACTCGCGCATTTTTCTGTTTATATGTATAGAATCACGCGTAATGCTTTCCACGCGTAATGCTTGCTTAGCGCAGGTAGCGTCAATGTCGCGCAAAGTTCCCGAATAATTTATAATCCTGTGACAGATTTTGCCCACAAAGCGAGCGAGAGAGTTTTTTTTGGGATTAACACAGGCAACAGCGATAATACTGGAGGCTTCAATGCCACATGTGTGAAGCCCGACCAGCTATACAAGTTGTGAGCTCACCAGCGTCGAATGAGTGACACCACCAATGTCTCTTCGCGAGCAATCAATCACAGATGCTAGATTGATTTCGACCAGTGCTCAAGTGGCCTCTTATGTCATGGTACCTGGTGCGTAGCAGTGTGAACACTACTCGCTCATACGAGTCACGCACTCCGGCTTGTACTTCTGCGCTCAAGGCACTTGAGGAGTCTGTTACCATCGGCAGCATCAGCTGCTTTATTTCTCCCGTTGCTTCTGCGACACTGTCATCCTCGCTGCCCATCTTCTGGCTCATTATAACTTCATTGAGGGCCTTACCGCTAACTAGATCATCCGACGACCGATGACTGCGTCGTCCGATATAGCCGCACCTTGAGTGTCATTCTTTTTCTTCGGACAAGTTCATCATTGAAGCAGTCTTATTAAAACCATATGAGATTGTTTTCTCGATCGTTACAAGCACGTTATTGTACCTCACTGGTACAAGAGCCTTGAAAATCACTGCCTCGAGGTAAACAGACTTTTACAAATAATAAAATGCATTGGTTACAAGCATTTAACTTAGCGTGGCGAAATTTAAAATCGAACCAGGTGTCAAAATGAGTGAATTGAGCAAGGAGCGGGTGGTTTGAAGGTGTCTACTCATTATAAAGTATGTAGATATGCAGGTACGCACGGAACTTTACAGGGGAGTACTAGGTATTCAGCCAAAATGCAAAAAATTGTCATGGCGTAGGGGGCACTTCACCACACTACTTGTATGCAGTAGGCATTCTAGGTATATAGTTTGAATTGGCAAGTGATAAGCCCACAAATATTCATTTTCTTTGGGCATGGTTGCAAGGTACACCAACAGGGCCCAATCACGCTGTTGTCTTGAAGGTGAAGCTCAAGCGCCCTCATGTTTTATTCATAAACGCTCTTACAAGCATACTACCGCAGTTTGCGGGCCTCTTTTTATTGGCGTGAAGGAGACCTCAGCTGCCAATATAGACTACCATGCTACGAGGCTTCTGAAGCATGCGCACATCTATTTTTTTTGCTTATTTAAGGTGTCAGTAGAAGCCGTCTTAAGTTAGAATGAACTTGACCTTGGTGGAGCCAAGGAAGAGGAGATTTGCCATTTTCACGCTCTTCGACAGGCGACCCCGATCAAAACATTATGACGGCAAGTTCTCCAACTATAGTTCACTCGCATGGAATGCATGGTTCTGTACACTCACTCATGAGTGCGCTGACACTCATTCACTGATTTAAAAGTTGTGAGTGTATCAGTGAGAACTCACGAGTGTGAGTGGTCAGTTAGTGAGCACTCATCAGTGTGATCGCCCCGTTAACAAGCGCCATTAAATGCATGTCAGGCACCATCATTTGCGCGGTGTTGTTTCTTCTGATGTGTGCGATTTTTTGCAGCCGGCTTTACATGTCCTGTAGACACACTTGTTCCACCATTGGTTCACCTCTGCCATCAGGTAAAAGAGCTCCAACACCAGCTGCTGTCCCACCACTGCAGGACGAGCAAGATGGTGACTGCTCTGTCGGACCGTATGTGCTAACGAGTTCACCGAACGACAGTGAGCCGACCCGGAACTCAAAACTCGCGTAGAATCTCGTGTGGGAACGTCACTATTCTTCCAAAGGTATGTAAGCGAGGACTGGCATCTTTTTTTTTTTTGCGGAATAGCGTTTCTCTAAAGAAGCTTTTCTCGTTGCTCCGAGCCGACTACTTGCTTGTTACACTTTCAGCATTCCGCCCAGAGCTTCTGGAAGCTGCACATGATGACCCTATAGCTTGATGGCTTGGATATTTCCGCACTTTCGCGCGGATGCAAGAGAAGTACTACTGTCTTCACCTAACTGCCGACGTCACCCCTTACCCAGAGACTTGCTGACACTCAGCTATAGAAAACACCGCCGACCAAGCCTTCCAGACAATGTAGAAAATTGGGATAACCGTACTGGGTCTGTTGCCGCTGTCGAAATCTGGAAACAAATGTATCTTCGTAACTCCCGACTACCCCACTCGCGGCGCACAGACAGGGACCATGCATGAAGGCAGCTCTTTGAAGGTAGAGAATTTCAGCATTGAAGATACTGTCGGAGGAAGATCCAGCCTGGCAGCATTCAGTTTTCGAACTGATTTTTTTATTATCGCGCTGCACCCACCGCGCGGCTCAATGCCAACTTCTTCCTTGACGAGAGCGCCGCATTCTGGGCCGCTACAGGGCTCTCCCCCCCCCCCCCCTACAGAGCAAGAGTGGTAGGAGTCACCAGTGGAGTCGCCCAGTGGACATGCTTGGATGTGGGCTTCCAGACTGAAGATTGAAACCCCGCGGCCGCGAGATCGGCAATATACGCAGGTTTCAGTCGATCAGCAGCCACGATGTCTTCTTGGGCGTCAGAACCAGTAGGATTGGTGGTAGGGCCGGTGAGACCCATGCGGGATGATCGGGGCTGTGTGTTCTTTATCGGGTCACCATTAACTGTCGAAGCTAACGCGAGAAAGATCCAGCCCTGACAGCGTTCAGTTTTCGAACTAATTTTTTCATTATCGCGCTGCACCCGCCGCGCGACCCAATGCGAACTTCTTCTTCCTTGACGAGAGCACTGCATTCTGGAGCACTATGATACCATTGTGCGTCACACCACCCGGAAAGTCTTGATCACTGACAGAAGAACAGCCTTTACTGCGATCCTAACTGATGGAATCGCGAGATGCATCCACACAAGTCACCACCGGACCAGCGTCTACCACCCATAGACCAATGGTCTCACCGAGTGTCTAAGTAAGAACATCGCTGACATGCTGGCCATGTACGTCGACGTCGAACACAAGACATGGAATGACATGCCATCATTCCATATATGACCTTCGCATACAACATGACCAGCCAAGAAAAACAACGCAGATGAGATTAAGTCAATGGCACCAACGCCCGGCAACAACACCCTGATATGGTTGGACATTGTTGAACTCACGACGAAGAAATGAACATTGACAGGGCGTGTAGCGTGTCGGCAGATTAACCACTAGTCATTATTGGCGACTGACTAGATTTCGAAAGAACCGGGAGAGAGGGAGACAAAGCTAGGTGGGTATATGATATTAAAAAAGTTTGCAGGAATAACGTGGCAGCAGCAATTACGGGACCGGGATCAGTGTCGGAACACAAGCGAGGCTTTTGCCTTGCAGTGGGCGTAATCAGGCTGATGATCTTGATTTATCCTAAAATACTAGAGAACGTTGAGTGCAGAGCGTGCCGCAGTAGTAGAAGCTTCGCGATTGTGGCATGCCATATTGTGGAGATTACGCGCAGGATGCGAATTATAATGATTTTTGAGAGTTTAGGCAAGCCACAGCGATAACGCTCGAATGTTTGGTGGCTACTGTAAAAAAGTCTATTGGTTTTGCCGATGATCAGATTAGAAACGACTGATGTGCTGTATGCTGCAGTCACTGCTTGTACCTTGCCTTTTCACTTTTTTGGGCACATGTTAGCCCAAACAAAAAGATTAGTCTTGAGCATGCCGGCTGCTGTCTTCGTCCATCAACACACACGTTGGAGGAGCGGGAGGCATGACCGTAGAGCTTGGACCTGGCCAATCAGCAAGCCGCGGAGTTGAACGGGCGAATATTTACATAGAATAATTTGTTTTATTGTTGTAGGGCTCTGTCTCCCTTTGAAGATTATCAGTAGTAGTCAATAACTTGCCAGGAAGGTGGTTCTGTGGTGGTGTGTGTGTGTGATATCTTTTTCCAAAGCCAAAGAAGAAGAGCACAAGGTTATGGCTTAGATTTCAATGCCATTTTCCGCGCAAGGTTTCGCTTTTCCGAGATCTTCTCCACTGACTTTGGGTCTTACTTCTGTGGTGCGGAGAGATTTTGAGGTATACTGTACCGAGTTACTTGGGCTCAACCTAAATTACTTTCACAAAGATGAGCTACTTTATTTTGTCCGAGGCCAACCGACAACCTTCAATAAGAGGCGCCGTGTATATTGGCTTGTGTATCATCACCATACCCGATGAGTTCAGGTCGTGTTTTCGTAACAAGCTTGCTTTTGTGAAGACTCCTTTATGATACGTTTTTTTTCTAGCAATGCTGCAAGCTCCATATGTCTGAATGAGCTTTTAAGCATCCAGTTTACTTTCTTCTAACATGTGAAAACAACGCATCGAGATGAAACATGAGTGACTGTCCCACAATTGAGAGTATATGTTGATTGATTTCATTAATTGATATGTGAGGATTAACGTCCCAAAACCACCATATGGTTATGAGAGACACCGTAGTGGAGGGCTTCGGAAATTTCGACTACCTGAGGTTCTTTAACATGCACCCAAATCTGAGCACACGGGCCTACAACATTTCCGCCTTCATTGGAAATGCAGCCGCCGCAGCCGGGATTTGAACCCACGACCTGCGGGTTAGCAGCCGAGTACCTTATCCTGTTATGCCTGCGAGTCCACAGCGAATGTCCATGCCTCTGGAAAAGGCAATCTGTGTCAAGGCCAGCCCGCGAGCCCGCCTGACGCGAACAACTCAACGGCGTCATCACGCGGCGGTGCCTTTCTGCCGCGCATGCTCAGTGAGTCACCTCAGCCAGCGAGCCCGTCGAAGCAATCGGCGCCTTCCTGTTTGGCGAGTCTGACGCAATGCATGGCGACGTCACTCGTCCTTGGGTGCAGCCACGTGCAGCGCAGCGGCTCCAGATTCGATAAAAATGACGCGGCCCAGCGGCGACCATTGGAGGATTCTGACCTCACGACCAGCGGCGCTTCTCGTTGGACATTTGGTTACTCAGAGAATCCACCCGGTGCATATAAAGAAAGCCCTGCGGCGTGTCGCGAGCAGTTGACCTATGTGTTAGAGAGGAGAGCTCGGCTCTTCGGGTCTCTAAGCTGTCGGCCCCAGTGCCGAATTTGTAACGCCTCTGTATATATGCTGTACATAAACCTTGTTTAGCTCACCGTCGTCTCGTCCGCTCGTCTATCAGCTTTGCGCAGAAGCAGTCGCGAGATGAGAAACCTACGCTACCAAACGGCTGGTGACCTTCCCGGTGGAGTTCGAAGCAGTGGCGCCTTCAGGACCGTGTTCGCATCACCGTCTTCAGTAACAGTGGTGGCAGTGGTGGGATTCGTGGCGCCCTTCGTAACGTCGTTGGAGGCGCGCTTCGTAACAGTGGTTGGCAGCTGTGGGATCGGCCGGCGTCAGCGACATCGATGCGGTGAGTGCCTGATGTTTTCCCCTCAATTCACCAGACTACTCTAGCTCAGGTTTTAGTAGTTTAGAGAAGGGCTGTGTGAAGCATTAGAGTGAGCTTTGATCGTTTCAAGCTAAGACGAAGCGCTTTGAAACCAAAGTTATTGTGGAGGGTGTAAACACGGGAGTGTTAAAAATTGCTTGCGCGTCTTGCTAGTAGGCTTATAGTGGGCACGGAAAGTAGGCGCTTAACAGGGGCAAACGGCAAGAGGCTAGTGTGAACGATGGAGAACCTTAAAGTAAAGGAACTCATTAAAATTTGTGAGGAACTCGGCATTACTTTGGGCCGTGCGAAACGAAAGGAAGCGATCCTTGAGATCATGAAGGATGAAGGATTGTCGGCTGAGGAAGTCGATGAGGCCTGCGCGGATATCGATGCACGCCGCGAGGAGGCTGAAAGGCGAGAAGTAGAAGTTCGCGAACGTGAAGAAGCTGAAAGGCGCGAACGTCGCGAGCGTGAGGAGGCCGAGAGACAGGAGTGCCTCGAGTGAAAACGAATAGAATTGGAAATCCTACAGTGTTCGCAGGCGCCTAGCGTAGCTTCTCCGATGATTCAGGTCAGCGGTTATAGAATTCGGGACCAACTGCCACCGTTCGTAGTAGGCGAGGACATGGTGAAGTATCTCGTCAAGTTTGAACACGTCTGTGAGCGAAATGCTTTGGAGCGGTCTCTTTGGGCGCGAAAACCTGTTAGATCTTCTTCCCGGCGAAGTGTCCGACGCAATAACTTGCTTGTCGAGGGAAGCGTTGGAGAGCTGCGACGAGGTTAAGGAAGTGCTCTTGAGACGTTATAAGTTGTCACCCGAGGCTTTCAGGCAAAGGTTCCGGTATGCTAAAGAGGGGAATGAATCACACGTTGACTTCGCGTTTCGTCTTAAAGCCGATTTAATTGAATGGCTCAAGGGCGAAGGTGTTTATGACGACCGCGATAAAGTGGTAGAATGCATTGCATTGGAGCAATTCTACCGCTGCATTGAGGAGGATGTCAAGCTTTGGCTGCAGGACAAACTTGGTGAAGTACAACTAAACAAGGCAGCAGAGTTAGCTGAGGTGTATTATACTTGCCGAAAGTTGCATAGCAGGGCAGTGCGCGTTGAAAATGATGAAAGGAAAAAGGGCTTTTCTAAGAAACCTGATCAATGGAAGCCACGAATCCGCTACAACTGCAGAAAGAAAGGGCACATCGCGATAAACTGTAAGCAAACGTTTGCGACTATCCGAGAATCAGAAAACAAACGTAAGCCATGAATCTGCTATAACTGCAAAAAGGTAGGGCACATCGCGATAAATTGTAAGCAAAAGTTTGCTTTTGCAACAATCCGAGAATCGGAAAAGAACTTGCGGTTGTTAGAGCCGTATCTCCATGAAATTAGTGTGAATGGAAAACGTGTCGAGCACTTAGAGACGAAGCGGCAACTATGGACGTTGTCTGTCCTTCATTGGTGTCTCCGGACGACTTTACAGGAGATTGCGCGTGGATCAGGCAAGTCGCCGAATAGCAAAGTGCTTGCTTACCAATCGCTACGGTTGTCATTGAAGGCCCGTTTGGTAAGCTTCGCACCGAAGCGGCTGTGTCTGCCGCGCTAAACGATCGTTTTCCTTATCTTTTCTCTAACGACCCAGAGCAGCTTCTCAAGGAGCAGGATAAATCGTTCTTCCCCAACTTAGCGTACATGGCCCTCACGCGATCACAAGCGCGGAAGCTTTCGCAGGAGCTTGATCTTGTTCTATGTGGTGAAACAAGTTCGAAAGCAGCAGATCTGTGTGACCTTGGTGGCGAGTCGACGAAACCTCAGACACGAGATTCTCTGTGTGAGTCATTTGAGCCGTCACTCGAGCGGCCCGTCGCCGAAGCGACTGGCGCGGATTCCGTAGCAGGGGGAGACGACATGGTGCCATTGAGTCAGAGTGAGAGGGGTGCAACGCTCTCGCCTGTAGAGGAAAGTTGGAGTGAGCTGTCGAGGGTGGATCGAGAAACGCTCATTCGAGAGCAGCGTGAGGACCTCTCGGAAAAGCGCTAATGGAAAGCGTAAATTTAGAAAAAAACAAAAAGAATGTTTTTTTGAGAAAGCAGAGCTTTTGTATCGGAGCTACACAAATGCGCAAGGTCGCAAGTATGAGCAGATCTTGGTGCCACAAAAGTATCGCCACCAACTATTGGAACTGGCGCATGAAAACGCGTGGGCAGGGCATCTCGGGATAAAAAAGACCAAGGCTAGAGTTTCCCTTGAGTTTTATTGGCCGAAATGCTGGAAGGATATCGAAGACTTTGTAGCTCATGCGACACTTGTCAGAGAGCGGGGAAATCCGAGGACAAGTGGAAGTCACCCATGAAGCTTTCTGATACCAATTATGAAGCGAAATTAGGAAGGCGGCCAAACAAAATTTACTACAGTAACTTGATGAAACCATACGTTCAACGTCAAGCGGTCATAAATCTGCTGTTGATTGCTTCAGAGAAAGAGAGAGAAGAAATTTTGAGTTCTAGTGATGTCATCGAAAGGGGATCGGAGGTAATCTTGGAGCAGGTGAACCTAGAGCTTAGGTTAAGTGAAGTCCAGAAGGAGGACCCGAGAAGGATTGTTTCCGAGTTTGGATAGGTGTTTTCTGACCGTCCTAGAAACACTACGGTGATCGAACACGATATCGAGCTAACTTGTGAGGAGCCAATCCATAGCAAGCCGTATCGTTGTTCCCCTCTGCAACGTCGCAAGTATGAGCCGCTCTTGGTACCGCATAGGTATCGTCACCTAAAAGTGGCCGGTTACTGAGATGGAGCGTGATACTCGAACAGCGCAACTTTGACGTTCGCTAAAAAAAAGGAAAGCTAAACGCTAATGCAGACGCAATGAGCTGTGCGTTTAGTTTGTACCTTCTCCACCTTTCGGTTTCTCGCTGGCGATTTGGGGCAAAATTGTGACCGCATCATGGCCTTAGCTGAGCGCTGTCGTTCAGAGAGAGCTCAAGGAGCCAACTTTATGTTCTATTCTATTTCGTTACGTTGTTGTACGTGTAAAAAAATGAGTTCTCATTTTAAGAGTCTTCTGTCCCACTTGTGCCTCTTGATGTAGAGGGAACGAAATTCCGATAGACACGTACGTAGGTATATGTTGTACTTTACTTTGTCTGGTGTTCTGTCGGGTGACCGAGGCCACTTGCTTGTGTCTTGTGTTGTCTGTTGTCGAATCGTTCTTGACAAGTTGCCGAACCATCGACAAGTGCGGAGGCCAAAGATGGTCAGAAAAGACGAGCGAAGCTGGCCGACAAGTTGTGGCGACAAGCCAGTGGAGCTGGGATCCATCCTCAAGAATGGGATCTGTTCTTGGAACAGAGTCTGGAGCTGCATTCTCCCCATGGCCCTGGAGGCGAACCTGGAGGGACCTGGCGAACGAGCACGCCTGACATCGGAGCCACGTGGAAGCAGCTCGTCTTTCCGGCGCATTGTCTGGCGGCGGGGGTGCTGTTATGCCTGCGAGTCCACAGCGAACGTCCATGCCTCTGAAAAAGGCAATCTGTGTCAAGGCCAGCCCGCGAGCCCGCCTGACGCCAACAACTCACCGGCGTTATCACACGGCGGTGCCTTTCTGCCGCGCACGCACAGTGAGTCACCTCAGCCAGCGAGCCCGTCGAAGCAATCGGCGCTTTCCGGTCTGGCGAGTCTGACACAATGCATGGCGACGTCACTCGTCGTTGGGTGCAGCCACGTGCAGCGCAGCGGCTCCAGATTCGATGAGAATGACGCGGCCCAGAGGCGACCATTGGAGGATTCTGACCTCACGACCAGCGGCGCTTCTGGTTGGACATTTGGTTACTCAAAGAATCCACACGGTGCATATAAAAAAAAGCCCTGTGGCGCGTCGCGAGCAGTTGACCTATGTGTTAGACAGGAGAGCTCGGCTCTTCGGGTCTCTAAGCTGTCGGCTCCAGTGCCGAATTTGTAACGTCTGTGTATATATGCTGTACATAAACCTTGTTTAACTCACCGTCGTCTCGTCCGCTGGTCTATCAGCTCTGCGCAGAAGCAGTCGCGAGCTGAGAAATCTACGCTACCAAACGGCTGCTGACCTTACCGGCGGAGTTCGAAGCAGTGACGCCTTCGAGACCGTGTTGGCGTGGCCGTCTTCCATAACAGTGGTGGCAGCGGTGGGATTCGTGGCACCCTTCGTAACGTCGTTGGAGGCGCGCTAACGTCGTAACGTCGACCGCGGCGGGCCCGCGAGCGCATCATAGGCGTAACATGTAGTCATGTTGTTACATGACACGCATCGCATGCTTATCATGTTTGCACCAGTATCATACCTTCGTCATCCAGTCTCGTCCCGTAATACCAAATCTGGTATATGTGACGCTAACGATACGGCCGCGAGCGCATCATGAGTGTGGCATGTAGTCATGTGGTTACATGATACGAATGTCATAACTTTTGCGTTAGAGTTGGTCGCTTGTGTTCGGCATGCAATCATGTCATACCATACCAGTTTTGCTACATGTCATGTGAACGAAGCCATCGCGAAAGCTGCAGGATCATGAAATGTAAATCATGCCATTTATGACATACATGTTACGATTTCCATGTCATTAATACTCGAATATGTTCTTCATACAGTCATGTTATGCCATACCAAGTTTGGTATCGATACCAATATGGAAACGGCCAGGAGAGCTAAAAGTCATAGGCGGCTAGACAGACAGACAGACAGACAGACAGACAGACAGACAGACAGACAGACAGACAGACAGACAGACAGACAGACAGATAGACAGATAGATAGATAGATAGATAGATAGATAGATAGATAGATAGATAGATACAGATAGACAGATAGACAGATAGATAGATAGATATAGACAGATAGACAGATAGACAGACAGATAGACAGATAGACAGATAGATAGACAAATAGATAGATAGATAGATAGATAGATAGATGTATAGATAGATAGATAGATATAGATAGATAGATAGATAGATAGATAGGCAGACAGACAGACAGACAGACAGACAGACCCAAATTCGCCGAAGTTCTCTAAGAAATGCCTCGCATTTAATACCCTCTCCAGTTCAGACCAATTTCGCAAGAGCTCCACAGGTGCAGCATGTGCTCTACTGCCTGCGGTGTTCACCTCGCACGCCCTCGTTACATGCTCCGTCAAGGGCAAACAAACAAAAAAAGCTCATCGCTCCGGCCTACTTTGCCTTAGGGAGCACTTTGTGATTTTTTATGCGAGTTATCCTGGAGTGGGCAACATTTTTAATATTCCAGATGCATACGAAGATAATCGTGCCAAAAGGCATGAAATTTTCATTGCCCTTAAGAATAGGAAGCATAGACTGCTTTTGTTAATGATTGATCAACTTACGAGGCAAAGCCTGTAAAATGCACGAAAGGATATACCTATTGAGGGACTCCGCTATTTTAGTTGATTAGCAGACATTGAAAGTGCAGTACCAGTATGGTGCGTAATTAAATACGGCAGCCTAAGCAGCATTGTTTGCAGCGAGAAAAGAGGGGGAGATGGGGCTGGGTAGGCCAAGTGTGGACTAGAATCACTGTGCTTTGTGGCTCATGGCAGAAATACATTTCAAGTGGGCGTGGTGCATGTGGGTTAAATGTGCACAAATATATGTAAAAACTTCTGTTGTATTGCTGCATACAGATAAGCGGCTAGTTTGCATTTTTAGTTGTCAGCATGAACAACAGTCCTATGCTTGTTTTTATTATTTTACAGCATACACAAAGGCCTTTGATGCAAAGAAGGGAAAAAATGACCCTGCTCTCTATAGGTACAAAGCGCAGTGAGCTCAGAAGCAAACGCAACAAAAATAAGCCCTATAAAAAGTAAAGGTCCATGAAGTATTTATGTTCACGTCAGTATATGTGCAGCTGCATGTATTCTGCCTGCTCTATGTATGCATGCATATACAAGCAAATGCACATGCAGATCATCTGTGGGATCTCTGCCAAAAATAAGATTTTCTTGACACTTTTAGATGCACGTCATGCCTATAGGCACCTTTATTTTGATATATTGATGCGGCTCGAAAGCAAAAAGCAAAGTGCCAGCATTTGAAATCAGTGATAGTCACCTACTCCCTGAAATGCACTGGTAGGGGTGATAAATTAGGCACTGCAGTGTGTTCACGAATTTTAGAAATTAGGAGTACATTAACGAAATCACCAGAAAATCCATCAGGCAATTTTGATTTTATGAAAGTCAACAAAATACAAAGGCAAAGATTGAAGAAGCATGCAGACCAAATGTTAGGTGTACGTTTCTATAACCAAAGCACAGCCTGAATACACATACACACACAATATATATATATATATATATATATATATATATATTTATATATATATATATATATATATATATATATACATATTGTGATGTAACGGTGAAGGCAACCTTTATTAGGCCCAGAAGACACGATGAAGCGACCACACCCAAGCCATAGAACTCAGGCAAGCCAAGTCCCCTCAGCAGATGAAGATGACCACCACTCATGATGATGAACATTCGTAAAGATAGTAGATGTGCTTAATGAATGCCTACACTAACCCCCCCCCCCCCCCACGTGAAAGCGGTCATCGTGACTGCAGTCCTTGGCCGCAGTTTAAAGCGAAGAGGAACGCCGTATGAAAGGCTTCATGCGGGATACGTGGACTATTTCTGCTACCCTGCAGCGGCGGTCCGTTGGAAGAAGAACGGTTGCCACGCGATAATTCACAGGAGACGTTTGATCCAAGACAGTGTAGGGCCAATAAAACGTAATTGAAACTTCTCGCACCGGCCGGGAGTGCGAAAGGGTGTAAGAAGGAGGACTTAGTTGCCAGGGCTGAAGGACACGGCACGATGAGAGGTATCATATTCAAGCTTGCGATCCTGTTGCTTGGCTTCAGTGTTGACGCGAGCCAGCTGGCGGCAATGAAGTAGACGAGACACGTATTCTTCACTTGAAGATGGACATGGTTTAACAGGCGCAGAGAAGAACAGAACATCGAGGAAAGAAGAGGGGAAGCGACCGTGGACGAGGTAGAACGGCAAGTAACCGGTTGTGCGCTGTACAGAGGTATTTTACGCAAAAGTAACAAATGGCAAAATGGTGTCTCAGTTTCTGTGGTCTGGTTCGATATACACCGCTATCATATCTGACAGTGTACGATGAAAGTGCTCAGTCAGGCCGTTCTTCTGAGGATGGTAACTGGAGCTTGTTTTGTGTGTAGTGCCGGATGCCTTGAGCACTTTTTCGACGAGTTCGGAAAGAAATACTCTTCCACGGTCGCTCAGGATTACGCGAGGAGCTCAGTGACGAAGGATTATTGCTCGAAGGAGGAAGTCAGCCACTTCCGAAGCTGATGCAAAAGGCACGGGAGCTGTTTCGGCGTAGCGGGTCAGGTGGTCGACGGCTGTAACTGTCCATCGATTGCCCGTGACAGTCATAGGAAGCGGACCGTACAGGTCAACGCCAACTACCTCAAATAGTTGCAGGGGACACGGGAGTGGTTGTAATTGTCCACTTCGAGTTGATGTAGGTAGCTTGCGACGCTGACAAAGGGCGCATGAGGCAACGTACTTCGCGACACAGGTGAACAAACCCGGCCAGTACTAGTGACATCTTATGCGGTCATACTTTTTCTGGAAGCCCATGTGTCCAGAAGACATGTCGTCGTGATATGTCTTGAGGAATTCAGCCCAAAGAGAGCGATGTAGAACAGGCACCCAGCGTTGACCATCACGGTGGTAGATATATGACGGTACAGGACGTGGTTGTTGAGCTTGAATTGCGGCAGCTGTCGGCGAAGATGGGCGTTAGGGGGCCGGCAAGTCCCGTCAAGATGGTCCTTGATGCGACGACAGTAAGGGTCAGCACGTTGGTGAGATAAGAACAAACCACACTCGCTTGGAGAAGTTGGGTCCACAGTAGCTAAGGACAAAACATGTAAGAAAGAGACGGCCGAAAGCTTCTGGAGTGCGGCAGTGGCGGGTTTGTTAAGTGGCTCCGAAGAGAGCGGGCAACGCGAAAGTGCGTCGGCGTCTTGATGTTTGTTTCCCGACTTGTATGTAATCGTGAATTCGCATTCTCTTAAGCGAAGAATCCAGTGACCAAGGCGGCTGGACAAGTTCTTGATTGTCGAGAGCCTGAACAAGGTGTGATGGTCCGTACCCACAGTAAAGTGGCGGCCGTGGAGATAAGGTCGAAACTTTTGTATCGACCATACGACCACTAGGCACTCCTGTTCGGGGATGGTATAATTCTTTTCGGCAGGGGTCAGTGCACGGCTCGCGTATGCGACGACTTTCTCACGTGAAGATTTGTCTCGCTGTAGGAGAATTCCACCAATGCATTGACCATTAGCGTCTGTATGCAGGAGCGTAGACACGGTTTCGTAGAAATGGCAGAGGACTGGTTCGGATGTGAGTGCACACTTCAGTTAGACAAACGCCGCTTCACATTCAGGAGACCACACAAAAGCGACACCTGATCCAAGCAACTTGTGCAATCGTGAAGCTATTGAGGCGAAGTCTCGAATGAATCGGCGAAAATAAGAAGCGAGGCCGAGGAAACTGCGCAAATCTTTGGCTTTTTTAGGACACGGGAAGTGTTGGACAGCGGAAATCTTGTCTGGATCGGGACGAATACCGTCCTTGCTGACGATGTGGCCTAACACTTTAATCGTCTTGCTCGCAAAACGGCACGTCTTGGTGTTCAGCTGAAGGCCTGCGTTTGCAAGGCACGTGAGAACTTCGTCCAGTCGTTGCAAGTGCTGAGGGAACGTTGACGAGAAAATAACAATATCGTCTAAATAGCACAATCAAGCCTTCCATTTCAAGCCTCGTAAAACTATGTCGGTCATCCGCTTGAATGTTGCTGGAGCATTGCAAAGACCGAATGGCATGATGTTGAATTTGTACAGCCCATGTGGTGTTGGAAACGCTGTCTTTTCTTTGTCATCCTCGTGCATGGGTATTTGCCAGTAACCTGAACGCAGGTCTAGGCTTGAGAAGTACTCGGCACCTTGCAGTGAATCCAAATCATCATGTACGTGCGGCTTGGGGTAAACATCCTTGTGGGTAATCTTATTAGGTGCTCTGTAGTCCACGCAAAATCGCACGGAGCCATCTTTTTTCCTTACTAAAACAACAGGGGATGACCAAGGATTCGCGGAGGGACGTATAATGTTCCGTTGTAGCATATCGACTACATTTTGTTCAATGACCTCTCGCTCAGACGACGAGACGCGATATGGTCGACGGCATACGATGGAAGTGCCATCGGTCTGGACACGATGCCTAATAATGGACGTCTGTCCCAGAGATGAGGAATGGGCATCAAACAATCTCCTATGCTTTTGTAACAAGGCAAGCAGCTCATCTCTCTGTGAAGAGGTCAGCTCTGGACTAATAGTCGCAGCAAGAACAGAAACGCTTGATGAACCTCCAATAGAAAGAAGGTCAGAACACGCTGGCATAAGCGGGACAACAGACAGGTTAAGATTCGGTAACGCAAGCCATTGTGGTGCCTTTAGGAATGAGAATTTTCTCAGACGTCTGGTTTGTAGCGTAGAGAAGTCCGGAGTCATTGTGTAACCGCACTAGACCTGAAGCAAGGGCTATATCTCATGCGAGACAGCGTGCAGATGGTTGAAAAAACACGTCACCAGAGCCGATCACATTAGAAGTGATGGTAACTGTTCGCTGATGACCAGGTGGTAGCTCAATATCTTCCGCCGCGAGCAAGCGAACGGGCTTGCCATCCGCATAAAGGGCATATTCAGTTTTCATCATATGAACAACATTTTCTCGACAGCAGATGGAAGCGTTCGCCGTAGACAAAAAATACTAGCCTAATATAAGCTGGTGGGCACACGAACTCAGCACGGCAAATTGCACAAAATGGAGAAGACCAGCTATGAAAACACGAGCGGTGCACATAGCAGCAGGGTTATTGGCGTCTCCTTGAGCAGTGAGCAGTGTAGGTCCATCATAAGGGGTGGTGACTTTTCGCAGACGTGAGCACAAGGAACGATCAATCACAGACAAACAAGCACCAGTGTCTATTAAAGCGTCCATGTACACACCTTCTATTAAAACAGATATCGTATTATATGGACGCACTGCAGGAATTTTTGTCTTTTCCTTCGATGCAGCTTTTCCTCCAAAAGCTGCAGAGGTTAGTTTTCCGGGCGGTGGTTGGCGAATTGCGAGACAGGTCGCAATGAAGACGTGGAGCGGCGGAGGGCTGATGGTGAGCGGCGTCTAGTAGAGCGGTAAGAAGTGGTTGGTTCAGATGTCGCAGTTGGAGACAGTGAGCGACGTAGCGGCGGAACATAAGGACGACGTTGGAAAGCGTGCCAACTTGTTCCTCATCCCGTCCGTTGGTGTCGAATCCACGACGCTTGTCCGGCTGACGCTTCCGACAGAAGTGTGCAATGTGGCCCCGATAGCCGCAGTAATAACACATCGAACAAGGCGGCCGGAATGGTGGGTGAAAGGGCTGGCTAGGCGCACCCGGAGTTAACGAAGCCAGTGGGACAGGTGTCGACTGTGCGGGCATCGGTTGTGCGACGGGTGGTGAACCAGCGAGGACTTGTGCGTACGTCGGCTGGAGTCGAGGTACTGGAGAGTCTACATACGCTGGCCCGGTATGGACGCCAACTCCTCTTTGATAACGTCGCGGAGGTGGGATAACGTCGTGCAGCTGGAAGGTGGACTCGGCGCATTGAGATACCGAAAGCTTGCAGCTCTCCCCGTATAATCGCCCGGATCATGGCACGCAATGAGGCATCAGTCGTGGTGGTGTTTTCAGCGCTGTCCGGCGGTAACCGTTGGGACTCAAGTTCCTCTAGGCGTTGGTATTGGAAACAACGTTAGCGACTGTGGTCGGGTTTTGTATGACCAAGGCATTGAACGCGACCGTGATGATCCTTTTAAACAGATCACGAACTCTCTCCGATTCAGACATGAACGTGCTGAAACGGTGACAGAGAGCAAGCACATCCTCTATGTACGATGTGTAGGACTCACCGCATCGTTGCTTGCGAGCATCCAGTGTCTTCTTCGTGAAACTGAACGAACCACCGGGGTGCCGAAAATTTGGCGAAGCTGTTGCTTGAAACGTGTCCAGCAGTAATGTCCGTTTCATGATTGAAAAACCACGTTTTTGCTACGCCTGCCAGATAGAAAGAAACACGACGAAGCTTGGTAGGATCATCCCAGTTGTTAGTGGAACTCGCTCGATTGAACTGGCCCAACCAATCCTCCGCATCTTCACCTCGAAGTCCGGCGAACAAGTCCGGCTCACGCTGGTGCGTGGCGATAATCCACGATGGATAGGCCACGGTAGCCGGGGCCGTGGAAGTAGACGCAGAAGCGCCGGTTGGCCCGTCCTGATGCATGTTACCGGACACCTGACACAAACGACAACCTGAGCGGAGCTCCAGGAGGCAGAGCGGGCTTGGAGAGGACGGAAGATCGTAGAGCACACTCCACCACTTGTGATGTAACGGTGAAGGCAGCCTTTATTAGGCACAGAAGACACGATGAAGCGACCACATCCAAGGTACAGAACCTAGGCAAGCCAAGTCCCCACAGCAGATGAAGATGACGACCACTCATGATGATGAACATGTGTAAAGATAGTAGGTGTGCTTAATGAATGCCTACAATACACACACACACACACACACACACACACACACATATATATATATATATATATATATATATATATATATATAAATATATATATATATATATATATATATATATATATATATATATATATATATATATATATATATATATATATATATATAAGCGGCATACGCCTTGTTCTTTTTTCATTCCCTGACGAAGGCCGTGTCACAGCTGAAACGTAAATGTATAAAGGAACTGCTTGATTTCTCGTACGTGCACCAGCTTCTTTTCTGTCTCTCTCTCTCTCTCTATATATATATATATATATATATATATATATATATATATAGATTTTACGCACAAGGAGGACCAGGACGTATACGGTTGAAGGGGGCCGTTTATTTTGGTCGCGAAGAGAAGCGCCGGAGCGGCCAACAGGCTGATGATCGCAGTGTCGTCGTCTTCTTTCTTCCTCCAGCTTGGGGCAGCCAGCATGTTCACCCGTCTTCGTTTTCTTCCAAGGCATGCGTAAAATTCCTCCCCTCGCAGACGAAGCCCGCCGGGCGAGGTAACCGCTTTACCTTGGTGCGTACAACTTCAGTCGAGCGACATGGACTGCTTCGGTTTTAGCGGCTCTTCTACCACTTTTCGTGAGGCGAGCTATTGTGTATGTGACTTCCGTGATTTTGTCGAGAACGACAAACGGTCCGTCGTATGTGGCCAAGAACTTTTGGCATAACCCGCGTCTTCGTACCGGAGCCCACAGCCACACTAAGTCGCCTGGGTGGTAAGTTACAGGCCGGTGGCGGACGTCATAGCGTACCTTCGATTTTTCCTGTGATGCCAAACTGCGTAGACGAGCAATACGACGCGCTTCTTCTGCAAGGCAGAGGATTTCGGTGACTGAGAGGTTCTCGTGCGCCGTGAAGGGCAAAACTGTGTCGAGTGTGTGCCTTGGCGGTCGTGCGTACATCAATAAAAAGGGGCTATAGCCTGTTGTCTCGTGCTTAGCGGTGTTGAACGCGTACGTTATAAATGGTAGCACGTCATCCCAGTTCTTGTGGTCGGATGCCACATACATAGAGAGCATGTTTACAATTGTTCGGTTGCTGCGCTCCGTGAGCCCATTTGTTTGCGGATGGTATGGCGACGAGTGACGAAGGCGGGACTCACTCAATCGAAGCAGCTCTTCTACTATGTCTGCCGTAAATTGTCGCCCACGATCACTGATGATCACCTGAGGTGGGCCATGTCGGAGGATAACGTGCTGCAGCAGGAACACAGAGACGTCGCTGACAGTTGCGGTTGGTATGGCCGCCGTCTCGCAGTAGCGCGTGAGGTAATTGACACATACAATTATCCAGCGATTGCCCTTAGACGACTTTGGAAAAGGGCCCATGAGGTCAATGCCCACCTGTTGGAAAGGTGTGCTTGGAGGTGGCAAGGGCTGTAGAAGAACAGCCGGAGCAGTAGACGGGCGTTTGTGGCGTTGACACTGTGTGCAGCTGGCCACATACGCCTCGACTGACTGTCGCATTCCTGGCCAATAAAAGCGTTCCTTAGCACGGTAAAGCGTCCGCGCAGAACCTAAATGTCCGGACGTAGGATCGTCGTGCATCACACCTAAAATTGCTGTCGGAAGGGTTTCTGGCACTACCAGGAGGAAACGTGCGCCAGTGCTGGAGAAGTTCTTCTTATATAGGTGTCCGTTGCGTACACAGAAATGGCATGCCGTAGGAGCTGTGCAAAGCGATGATAGCCTGGTGTCCTTTCGCTGTTCATCTTTGAAAGTACTGAGGTCGGGAAACTTTGGTGACACAGAAGCTACGAGGTGATCGAGGTCGTCGGCGTCACACTCTCTAGTACTCAGTGGCATGCGCGAAAGGCAATCTGCGTCGGCGTGTCGTCGACCACTTTTGTACGAGGCTATGAAGTTATACTCTTGGAGCCGAAGTGCCCAGCGCGCTAGACGGCTGCAAGGATCTCGAAGGTTGATGAGCCAACACAATGAGTGGTGGTCGGTGACGACTGTAAAAGGGCGTCCGTATAAGTAAGACCGAAACCGCTGAATCGCAAATACTACCGCGAGGCATTTTTGTTCTGTGACAGTGTAATTCTGCTCTGGCCTACTCAAGGAGCGACTTGCGTATGCAATCACGTGCTCGCGGTTACCATAGCGTTGAACTAGGACGGCACCAATTCCTATGCCGCTGACATCTGTGTGCAGTTCGGTTGGAGCTGATGGGTTGAAGTGTTGAAGAACAGGCCGCGACGTCAGGAGGAACTTCAGTTGACAAAAAGAGGAGTCGCACTTTGGAGTCCACTCGAAGGGAGTACTCTTCCGTAGCAAACATGTCAGCGGATACGCGACATCGGCAAATTTAGGTATAAAGCGGCGAAAATAGGAGCAAAGCCCCAAAAAACTGCGGAGCTCCTTCACAGAGCGCGGCACATTGAATGCTTCAACGGCTGCTGTCTTCTGGGGATCTGGACGGATGCCCTCCTGATCGACTAGGTGCCCGAGAACAAGGGTTTGTCGGTCTCCGAAGTGGCATTTCTTCTAGTTAAGAACAAGGCCAGCGTTTCTTATGCAAGTCAGTACAGCATCCAGACGTGAATTGTGTTCACTGAAGGTGCGGCCAAAGATGACGACGTCGTCAAGATAGCACATGCAAATGCTCCACTTCAAGCCACGAAGAACAGTGTCCATAAATCGCTCGAACGTCGCCGGTGCGTTGCACAGTCCAAATGGCGTCACGTCAAATTCAAAAAGGCCCTCTGGGGTTACAAAGGCTGTCTTTTCTTTATCTTCAGGATGCATGGGAGTTTGCCAGTAGCCCGATCTTAAGTCTACAGAGGAAAAGTAAGAGGCCGAATGCAGACAGTCTGTGGCATCATCAATACGTGGAAGTGGGTACACGTCTTTTTTTGTTACAGCATTCAATCGGCGATAATCGACGCAAAATCTCCAGGATCCGTCTTTCTTTTTAACGAGAATTACTGGAGCTGCCCATGGACTTACCGACTCTTGAATGATACCGTTTTCAATCATTTCGTTCACCTGCTCATTAATAATCTGCCGCTCGGATGGCGAAACACGGTATGGCTTTTGTCTAATCGGATTGGCCAAACCCGTGTTGATAGTGTGACATGTCCGAGAAGCAGGGATTAGGGGCGCTTTGTCTTTCTGCGCAAAGTCGAATGCAGAGACGTGCTTCGAAAGTACATTGACCAATGTTCGGCGTTCACTTGTGCTCAGCGACTTATTCACCATTGACAGAAGAGCCGTTTCGAAACTGTGACTACGATGCTCTTCCGGCGCGTCTCTAAGCTCGGTTACCAGTAAGGCCTCGTGTTGGCCACTCACAACGGCTAACTTTAGACCATCTGGTAACATCACGGGTTCTGTAGAGCAATTGACAGTCCATAAACCAGCGCGTCCACGTCTGATCGACACCACACAATGTGGGATCAACACATTCTTTTTCATGCAGTTGGTGTACACTGGTTCTACGTTGGCATCAAAGTTGGCGGAATAGCTGTCGCTGCAACCAACAGGTACACGAAAGGTTGATAACGGTGGTATGATAGTGTCGCCACAGACACACAATGCCGTCTCACCATCCACAGGGTTTTCCAAGAGTGCTGGCGGAACGTGATCACTCAAGACTGTTGTCCCTGTGCGGCAGTCGACAGTCGCACCACACTCCCTCAAAAAGTCCATACCCAAAATAACATCATGTGTCGCCTGCGGAATAATCACGAACTCCGTAGGGATAACGCGGCCTCCGAGAAATACGTTAGCTTGACACACACCAACAGGATGCAGTGCCTCACCACTCACTCCGTAAAACTTCGCAGCTTGATTCCACTTAAATAAAACCTTCCGCCCCAAGGTATCTTTAAAACACGCACTCATGACCGAAATGGTTGCCCCCGTATCCGTCAAAGCCATCACAGGCACACCGTCAACAAAAACACGTACTTTGTTCTTGAGCATCAACACAGGAGGTATTTTTGATATTAGCATGTCTCCGGCGACCTCACCTCCATCGGCCGCGCTTGCTAGTTTTCCTGTGGCAAAGGAGACGTGTTGCGGCGCCGTGGTGAAGGAGAACGGGGAACACGAGGCGGTGGAGGCGTCAAGCTCCTGTCAGAAGTAGGGGAGTGGTTCCGGAAGCTGCGTGTCCAGTAGTCGTCGCGAGGCAGCAGGTGTGTTGCATTAGGGTCGTCGTACGGTCGATCAGACGATCGTGTGAAGTGTTGTCGTGGGCCATAGTACGTTGCTCGCGGGTCATCCCGAAGTCGTTCGGAAGGCCGTGCAAAGTGTGGTGGGTAGCCATACGGTGGGGCTACATGTCGACGGTTGCAAAATCACGAAATATGTCCTGGTACACCACAGGAGTAGCAAACTGTGAGAGGTCGAAACTCTCTTTATTCGTCGATGAATCGAACATCGTCTTCTCTGGCGGAGTTGGTCGGTTCGTTGCGTATATCATAGGGATAGACCGGGCGTCGCGAAGAAGGCGGACGCTTGGGGCGTCTGTCATGGCGAGGAGCTGGCAACCGTGGTGCTCTCCTTGGCTGTGGGGGTGTGCTGTACTCAACAGTTGCTGCACTAACCATCGATTGCCAAGCGGTCGTAGAAGGCGGCGGCGCAGTCACAGCCTCTCGTGGCACATATACCGAATGTTGGTCGTTTACAGAATGGTGATCAACTGCTGAATGCGTCTGTTCTCTATAGCGAAAAAGTTCTTCGCGAGCAATCTCTCGAATTGTCGAGGACAGGTCTGGGCAGGTGCTCGTGTCGATGCTGGCAACCGTTGTAACATTTGTGAGCCGGCCGAACTTTGGAGCAATCCTGCGCATTTTCAGCTGTTCGAAAGTTCGGCAATGCCGAATAACGTCGGCCACCGAGCTCAGGTGCTCTTTTCCGATGAGAAAATTATATACATCTTCGGCTATGCCTTTCAGCAAATGCCCTACTTTGTCGTCTTCTGACATCTGATCATTGACCACCTTGCAGAGCTTCAGCACATCCCCTATATACGTGGTACATGTCTCACCTGGAAGCTGCGCGCGTTGAGACTGTAGCGGGTGTCAGTAGAGAGACGTGAGACGGCGTCGTAGGCAGCCGACGGGGCCGTGCCGATCGCGCCACTTTATTCCACGCCCGAAGCCGAGCCGCGGTATCTGTCCCCGTCCGACGCGCCAGGTGCGTGAGCTCGTTCTAAACCTCGCGCAGCTCGAGCGAGCATCAGCTGCGCGAGAGGCGCGGCGCGGTGATTGAGAAATAATGATGGTGATGATGGCACTACAGGGCTCCCCCCCTAGCACTTTGCACGATTTGAAGGCGTATGAAAAAGAAAGAGAGCGACAAATGCTATAGACATGAACGGCAATTTATAAAGTGTTCATTTGGCAAGTCCAGGTTGTCAACGTTTATGGGCCATCAGTAAGCAGTGTGTCTCCGGTGGGCGACTCTGGGAGAAGCGCAAGGGACGAAGAAGGAAGTGCCGGGTCGCTGTATTCATAGACACGTCCATCCCACAATTACGCGGTGGGACCATTCGAATGCGCACCCGCCGTTTCGAGTAGACGCGGCTGACAAACGTGCCCACAGCTGGAACTGTGGACAGGCGCTGAAGAGCTCGCGGCGGCAATGTGGGCGAAATAGTGTGAAGGGTCGGAACGCACCCATGATGACCGAGCACTGAAGTTTCACAGCCACAGCGGGGTCTCGGACAGCGCACAGGGTGCCAAGCCTGCTGTCGACAAGGAGAAACGTCGCGGTCGTGCTGGTGCGGACGTCTGTGTCGATGAAACACCGGCCTCCGCGTAGCACTGCGAACGGCATGCCGGGGCGTGTGGCCGAGTCGACGGATGCGGAAACGCCGTGCATTGCGGCTAGTCATGTGCACGGCAAGTGGTTGACCCTTGCGTCGGGAAAACCTCGTAGGTGTTTGCGCCGTCTTGAATGCCAAGGCTGCAACACATGACTGTTTAGCAAGAGGCTTGAAAAAGGGCCTCTCTGTATTATGCCGAACGTGATGATTTCGTTGGCATACTATCAAGGGTGGCAGATATGCAGTTGGACCGCACGTCGTCGCTGTTGTTACCAACGAGCTTGTGTGGCGGACTGCATCCGGCGCCAAATGCTCTGGGGAATAGTTGTGAAGCTCAGAAGACGTGAGCTTTGATGGAGGATCGGGTGGCACAGCTGAAAGACTATCGGTTCTCCGCGCATGAGGGTTGGTGTGCAGGTTTACATGATCGATGACAACCTCTACAGCATGTGTGGCATATGTAGTCTGCAGTGCCATAGGCGCGCCAGGTACGTCGTCCTCAGCTGCGTCAGTCATAGTCGCAGCCTCTCGGAAGTTTGGCTGTGGTTGACGGCTTATGACTTTAACTTCGGCTGCGGGAGACTGCGGGGCTGAAGATGGTTGCTGCTGGCAGGATGCAGAGAGCGTCGAGGTGGGTGGGGAGGCGCCTTCGGACATCGTCGACGCTGAAGTCTCCGCGACCAAGGGGCGAATAGTGAGCGTGAGGATATCCGTAGTCTTGGCAGACTCCGGAGCATGCGGCGATGAAGCCGTCGTGGAGTCTGACATGTCTGAGAAATCGTGGTCTGTGTAGGCCGGAGGAGACATGCGGGTGGCGAGAGTGCCCGAGGGACAATCGGCCGAGGACTTCGAAAAAATGCACCTCGTGGCGACCCGGTCGTTGGAACGTATTGAAGAAGCTCGCCGGATTTTGTGGCTGACTGGTCGCGTGCAGCACGAATGTTCTAAAGCTCGTCGGGTGGGCATTCGTACGCGGGACTCGCGTTGATAGTGGCCGGACGAGATGTTGTAGGAGACGTAGTCGGGGAAGTTAGGTCCCGGTCAGTGAAGACTTTCGGGCCGGAGGGTACCGCCTGCTGCGACGCAGACGAACCCTGTAAGTCGCGGGTGAACGGCAGCGGTTGGTAGGTGAGGCCATAACTGGCAAGCACCGCAGAGCAGAGGTCATCGTAAGGCTGCTGGCTGGAGGTTGAAGTGCCAGAGAGATGACGCAACTCTACCGGAAGGGCGTCTTGAAGAATGGCGTGCATCAGCGGCTGGTCCGTGACGCCATTCAACGCCAGAACGGCATCGAGCTGCATGAACCATACCTTGGGGTAGGTCGATTGGAACGGAGGCACTGGCGGGCAGAGTTGCGGGAACATGGCAGCGGGCCGCTCGGCGAAGGGCGTGTTCTCCGGGTCACCAATGTAGCGGGTGTGAGTAGAGAGACGTGAGACGGCGTCGTAGGCAGCCGACGGGGCCGTGCCGATCGCGCCACTTTATTCCACGCCCGAAGCCGAGCCGCGGTAGCTGTCCCCGTCCGACGCGCCAGGTGCGTGAGCTCGTTTTAAACCTCGCGCAGCTCGAGCGAGCATCAGCTGCGCGAGAGGCGCGGCGCGGTGATTGAGAAATGATGATGGTGATGATGGCACTACAAGACAATGTCTGCTCTGCCCGCTTCCTTTTGACGCTCGAGTCACCGAAACACGCTTTCAGCTCTGCAACAAAAGCGTCCCATGTCATCAGTGTGTCCTCGTGGTTTTCGTACCACACGAGCGCAGTATCCGTAAAGCAAAATGCCGCATTGCTGAGCTGAGCGGCGGCATTCCAGCCGTTGGACTTGCTGACTCGCTTGTACTGGACGAGCCACGCGTCGACATCCTCTCCCGATTTTCCTCCAAAGGTTGACGGGACTCGGTAGTAGGGCACGGAACCCATTGGAGTTGGCATTGAAGCGTTAGATGGCTGATGTTGGGCCATTACAATCGGCGCAGGCGGGAGTCCGGCAAGGCGGCCGCTGCGGCATAGTCTAGGTAGTGAAGCTCCCGTCATTGGGCTTGTCTTACCCAGCACGCTTCCACCAATCTGTAACGCACAAGGAGGACCAGGGCGTATACGGCTGAAGGGGGCCGTTTATTTTGGTCGCGAAGAGAAGCGCCGGAGCGGCCAACAGGTTGATGATCGCAGTGTCGTCGTCGTCTTTCTTCCTCCAGCTTGGGGCAGCCAGCATGTTCACCCATCTTCGTTTTCTTCCAAGGCATGCGTAACATATATATATATAATATATATATATATATATATATATATATATATATATATATATATATATATATATATATATATAGCACCAGAATTTCTGATGCAAACTTTTCGCTCAAAGACCGCGTAGAGGCATTTTTTCTGTTTATGTACGTGAAATGTAGGGAAATATTCATTTATATTGAAGTGGCCAGATATGTCCGTATATATTGCCACGTTCCATTTCTCAAGTTTTGTTATCGCCCCAAAACACTACACAATTCTCAGCGCAAAACACGCGTGCAGTTTTCGAGAAGCTTCCGGACTTCAGTTGATCATTTCGATCACGCCCACTCTGCGAACTGTACAGATTATTCTGGAACCTACGCCACCCCCAGCGATAAAGCTAGAACATTCAATGGCAAGAGTATAAAGGCCGATGCACTTCGCCGCTTGTCAGTAGTTGATCGACGGCCGACGCTCCGTTCGCCGCTATCAGTCCAAGACTGCTACTGTAATCGGACTTTCCGTTTACCGGGCACAGGTTCGCCCAAATAAACAGTTAAATTCCAACGCAAAGTTTCCTGTCTTAGGACACGTCACGACGCCGTGGCATCTGGTGGAGGTGCTGCTTCTTTGATGTTCCGGACGACCCCTTCAAGCCGCGACCACAGCCCAAGCGGCAAAGAAGACACGGACGCTAACCCTGAACAGCGAACAAGCCGCAGGAAGAGGGGACTACAACCAGAGTACGGGCCCCTTCCTGAAGCAGCCAGACAGACCCGGATCCCGACATCAACTACTGCAACCATGACCGCCCCCGTGCAGCCTGCACCACTCCTGCTCCGGCAACCCAAAGAGCCGCCAACTTTCCGCGGTTCGCCACTGGAAGACCCGGAAAGCTGGATCGAAAGGTTCAGTCGCGTCGCCGCCTTCAATGACTGGACAGACGATGACAAGCTCCGGCATGTGTATTTTTCCCTAGAAGATGCTGCTCGGACCTGGCTCGAGAATCAAGAGCGAAGCCTTACAATGTGGGACGTCTTTCGCGCCAGGTTCCTCACTACTTTCGCAAGTGTGGTGCGCAAGGAAAAGGCCACAGCTCTTCTCGAAACCCGCATGCAGATGCTAAAGGAAAACGTGGCGCTATTCACGGAAGATATGATTAAACTTTTCCGCCACGCTGACTCCGACATGTCCGAGTAGAAGAAGGTCCGTCTGCTCATGCGAGGAGTAAAGCAGGAACTCTTCACCGGGCTGATCAGAAACCCGGCAAAGACGGTCGCCGAATTCATTTCAGAAGCATCTACAATAGAGAAGACGCTCGAGATGCGCACGCGGCAATATAACCGTAGCTTCTCGTCTACAAGCTACGCTGGCATTCAAGCGCTTGGAACCACTAACTTGCGTGAGACGATCCGAGCGATCGTGCAAGAGGAGCTGCGAAAATTACTTTCTTTAGCGCAGCCGCACGTGGAATCCATCGCCGACGTCGTACGCCAGGAGATCTAGCAATCACTGGGCGTTCCTCAGCCTCAAGAGCCGCAGCTGCAAGTCATGACCTATGCTGCTGCAGCCCGCCGCCATGCCCCTCCTCCACGCGCACGCCAAAATGCCGCCCCATTGCTCTTACGTCGCCAGACGCCACCGCCGCCACCGCCCCCACCGACGACCTACCGTTCGCCAGCGGGCCAGCGCAGAGCGCCGAGGAATACCGACATTTGGCGCACCCCTGACCACCACCCAGTGTGCTACTACTGTGGCGAGACCGGGCTTCCTTACCGCCGTTGCCAGTACCGACAGATGGGACTGCGTGGCTTCGCCGTCGATGCATCACGTCCGCAGCCAGGAGAACGGCCACGTGACATCGCCGACTACCTGACAGGAACTCAGTGGACACCACGAAGCCCTTCCCGTTCGCCGTCGCCCAGCCGCCACACGTCATCGCACCACCGGCAGTACTCTGGCCCAATGCGGGGCCGGTCTCTTAGCCTGTATCCGGGAAACTAAGGGCAGCAACCGATGGAGGTGCGGTTGCTGTGCGACGAACTACCGAAGATCCTCCTCCGACGACGACGCCATGACGGAGCTTCCTAAGCCCTGATGGCGAAACCTCACTAACCGAAGGTGACCTGACGACGCAACATGGAAGCAGCGGACAGGGCCGACGCAGCCGTGACCCGACTGCCACGCCCTAACTGTAATGCGAGACGGTGAACTAGTGACCTCGACGTTCTTATCGACGGCCACAGTGTGACCGCTCTCGTCGATACTGGAGCCGACTACTCCGTCATCAGTGGGTCGTTCGCCGCGAAGTTAAAGAAAGTGAGGACAGCTTGGAAAGGCCCTGAAATCCGCACAGCCGGAGGTCATCTCGTAACGCCTGCAGGTATCTGCACAGCGAGAGTCACCATTAACGGCCGTATTTATCATACAGACTTCCTAGGCCTACGGCGTTGCTCGAGAGATGTAATCCTTGGCATGGACTTCTTATGCCTCCATGGTGCTGTCATCAACCTAAAAACAAAGTCGATAACGTTATCCACAGAAGAAGCACTACCGCCGCGCACGCCGTCAGGAAACCATGCCTTGCATGTGCTGAAAGAAGAAGTCACCATTCCGCCTCGCTCTAGCGTCATTATTTCAGTCGGTACTCCTAAATCACCTGACTTGGAAGGCTTCGTTGAAGGCAGTCAGCATCTGTTGGTCACCCGAAATATTTGCGTTCCAGAGGAATTGCCGAGCTGCGGGGAGGCAAAGCAACGGTTATGCTCACGAATTTCAGCAATGAGTACAAACATGTGAAGAAAGGAACAACGGTCGCATACATCGAAGAAATTGTCGAAGCCACCAGTGCTTTCACCCTCGCTGATTCTGCGGAACCTGCTCGGAGGAACCAAGCCCCTCCCATAGCTTTCGATGTGAATCCCAGACTTCCGAACCATAAGCAACAACAGCTCAAGGCCCTGCTCCTGCAATACGAAGATTTCTTTTCGGCGTCATCAAAAATACAGCTGACCCCAATCACAAAACATCGCATCATAACCGAAGAAAATGCCAGACCCCTCCGTCAGAGTCCGTACAGGGTTTCGATGCGAGAACGTGAGGCCATGAAGAGACAAGTTGATGAAATGCTGCGGGATGATATTATCCAGCCGTCCAAGAGTCCATGGGCATCCCCCGTGGTGTTAGTGAAGAAAAAGGGTGGGACCCTACGTTTCTGCGTCGATTATCGCCGCCTGAACAAAATCACAAGTCAGGACGTGTATCCTCTCCCATGAATAAAAGACGCACTTGGTCGGCTCCATAACGTCAAGTACTTTTCGTCAATGGACGTCAAGACTGGCTATTGGCAAATCGAAGTCGACGAAAGAGACCGAGAGAAGACGGCGTTTATAACACCGGACAGCCTCTTCGAGTTTAAGGTGATGCCCTTCGGTCTTTGCTTAGCGCCTGCAACTTTTCAACACGTTATGGATACAGTACTGGCAGGATTGAAGTGGCAGACTTGCCTTGTGTACTTGGACGACGTCGTCGTGTTTTCCTCGAGTTTCGACGAGCATCTTCGGCGCCTTGAAGCTGTACTTCGAGCCATCAAGACGTCCGGACTCACACTGAAGCCAGAAAAGTGCAGATTTGCATACGAGGAGCTCTTGTTTCTGGGGCACGCTATTAACAAGTCTGGAGTTCGTCCCGATCCACGGAAACAGCCGCCATCGCCGACTTCCCGCCGCCCACTGACAAGAAGGCAGTGCGCCGATTTCTAGGCCTGTGCGCCTATTATAGGCGGTTCGTGAAAAACTTCGGCCACATCGCCGATCCTCTCACTAACCTTACCAAGGCCGACGTGGAGTTCAAGGGGGAAACGTCACAGGAACACACTTTCCAGGAGCTTAAACATCGCCTCCAGATGCCTCCGTTGCTTGTCCATTTCGACGAATTCGCCGAGACACAAATACCTACTGACGCAAGCAGCGTAGATCTTGTCGCCGCTCTAGTGCAGAGGGCTGACGGACTTGAAAGGGGTAATAGTTACGCCAGCCGATCGCTATCCAAAGCAGAAGCCAATTATTCCACAACAGAAAAGGAGTGCCTCACCATCATCTGGGCTACGTCGAAATTTTGCCCCTACCTCTACGGCAGGCCCTCCAAAGTTGTGAGCAACCACCACGCCTTGTGTTGGCTAGCCACTTTGAAGGACCCTTCAGGTCGCCTCGCACGATGGAGCCTGAGACTTCAGGAATATGACATTACTGTCATTTACAAGTCCGGCAAGAAACACTCCGACCCTGACTGTCTCTCTCGTGCGCCTGTCGACCAACCACCCCCCGACGACCCGGATGACGACTACTTCTTAGGAACAATAACTACCGACGACTTCGCTGAACGACAGTGGGCCGACCCGGAACTTAAGGCCCTAATAGAATACCTCGAATGCAGGACCGCCGAAGTCCCGAAGGTATTCAAGCGCGCACTTGCGTCGTTCTTCCTTTGAAACGGTCTTCTACAAAAGAAAAACTTTTCACCACTTTGAGCTAAGTACCCCCTTGTGGTGCCTTCATCTCTGCGACCAGAAATCCTGCAAGCCCTGCACGACGACCCGACGGCAGGCACCTCGGTGTTTCTCACACGCTCGCGAGGATTCAAGAAAGGTACTACTGGCCACGTCTTACCACCGATGTCACTCGTTATGTGAGGACATGCCGGCACTGTCAGCGACGCAAGGCACCGCCGACAAGGGCAGCGGGAACTCTGCAGCCAATTGAACCACCTTGCCGACCTTTCCAGCAGATTGGTATGGACATACTAGGGCCGTTCCCGACGTCGGCTTTCTAAACCAAGCGGATCGTGGTAGCTATTGACTGCCTCACTCGCTACGCCGCGACAAAAGCCCTTCCCAAAGGCAGTGCATCCGAGGTAGCTAAGTTATTCGTCAAAAATATCGTCCTACGTCACGGTGCCCTGGAGGTCCTTATCACCGACAGAGGAACGGCATTTACTGCCTGACTTAACTCAAGCGATCTTGGCATACAGCCAGATAAACCACCGCTGGACGACAGCGTACCACCCACAGACCAACGGCCTCACCGAGTGGGTAAACAAAAACGATCGCCGACATGCTGGCAATGTACGTCGATGTCGAACACAAGACGTGGGATGCCATTCTTCCGTACGTGACCTTCGCATACAACACGGCGGTGAAAGAGACGACTCAGATATCTCCATACAAATTGGTCTACGGAAAGAGCCCGGCAATGACGCTCGATGCCATGGTACCCACTGTCACCGATGATGAAAACATCGATGTGAATGAGTACTTTGAACGCGCCGAAGAAGCCCGACAACTCGCGCGACTCCGTATCAAGAATCAACAGACTGCCGTTACAATCTTCTACGACGCTTTGGGGAATACTATCCCAGTGAATGTGTTTGGGTGCGGGCGCCGATACGCCGACGTGGACTAAGTGAAAAGTTTCTGCGACGGTATTTCGGACCGTACAGGGTGGTTCGACGTCTCGGCCCACTTGATTACGAGGTGTTCCCCGACGGCATCACGAACCCTCAACGACACCGATCGCGACCTGAAGTCGTCCATGTCGCGCGCCTCAAGCTGTTTCATGCGCGTTAACAAACTGAAACAGTGTTTTTTTGTATTATTGTTGGATTGGATTGGATAAACTTTTATTTTGTATTAATGTTGTATCGTAATTTATTCATTGTAATTTCTTGCATTATTATTGTACCTTAATCTTTAGTTAAAGCATCGGGACGATGCCTTCTTTAGAGGGGGGCAATGCCACGTTTCATTTCTCAAGTTTTGTTATTGCCCCAAAACATTACACGATTCAGAGCGCAAAACGCGCGTGCAGTTTTCGGGAAGCTTCCGGACTTTAGTAGATCATTTCGATCACGCCCACTCTGCGAACTGTACAGATTATTCTGGAACCTACGCCACCGCAAGCGATAACGCTAGAACATTCGATGGCAAGAGTAGAAATGCCGACGCACTTCGCCGCTTGTCAGTAGTTGATCGACGGCCGACGCTCTGTTCGCCGCTATCAGTCCAAGGCTGCTACTGTAATCGGACTTTCCGTTTACCGGGCACAGGTTCGCCCAAATAAACAGGTAAATTCCAACGCAAAGTCTCCTGTCTTAGGACACGTCACGACACCGTGACAATATTGATCCATATGTGGGTATAGTAAA
>NW_023613620.1:0-46710 GCF_013339725.1 Rhipicephalus microplus
CCGGTACTTTGAGTTTCTCTAGATTGACGCACGGACGGACAGGCAGACAGACTGGCAGACAGACGGACGCGTAAAGCGGGTATGTGCCACAGCGTATACGACGCGCGAGCTGGCGGTCCTCAGAGTGTTCTCTAGATTGACGCACGGATGGACGCATGGACGGACAGACACACATACAGACTGACTAGCAGACGGATGGACAGGTAGATGGACGCGTAAAGCGGTATTTGCCACAGGGTATATGACGCGCGAGATGGTGGTGCTCAGAGTGTTCTCTATATTGACGCACGAATGGACGCATGGACGGACAGACAGACAGACTGGCAGACAGACGGACAGGTAGACGGACGTGTAAAGAAGGTATGTGCCACAGGGTATGCGAGATAGCGGTACTTTGAGTGTTCTCTCGATGGATGCACGGACGGACAGACAGACAGACTAGCAGACAGACGGACAGGTAGACGGACGCGTAAAGAGGTTATGTGCCACAGGGTATGCGAGATGGCGGTACTTTGAGTGTTTTCTAGATGGACGCACGGACGGACGCATGGACGGACAGACAGACAGACTGGAAGACAGACAAACAGGTAGACGGACGTGTAAAGTGGCTATGTGCCACAGAATATGCGAGATGTCGGTACTTTGAGTGTTCTCTAGATTGACGCACGGACGGACACACCGACGGACAGAAAGGCAGACTGGCAGACAGGCAAAAAGTTAGACGGACGTGTAAAGCGGCTATGTGCCACAGGGTATGTGAGATGCCGGTACTTTGAGTTTTCTCTAGATTGACGCACGGACGGACGCACGGACGGACAGGCAGACAGACTGGCAGACAGACAGACAGGTAGACGGACGATTGGGTATGTGCCACAGGGTACACGACGCGCGAGATGGCGGTACTCATAATGTTCTCTAGGTTGACGCACGAATGGACGCATGGACGGACAGACAGACTTGCAGACAGACGGAGAGGTAGACGGACGCGTAAAGCGGCTGTGCCACAGGGTGTGCGAGATGGCGGTACTTTGAGTGTTCTCTAGATGGACGCACGGACAGACGCATGGACGGACAGACAGACAGACAGACTGGAAGACACGGACAGGTAGACGGACGCGCAAAGCGGGTATGTGCCACAGGGTATACGACGTGCGAGATGGCGGTACTCAGAGTGTTCTCTAGATTGACGCACGAACAAACGCATGGAGAAACAGACAGACTGGCAGACAGACGGACAGGTAGACGGACGCGTAAAGAGGGTATGTGCCACAGGGTATGCGAGATGGCGGTACTTTGAATGTTCTCTAGATGGACGCACGGACGGACGCACGGACGGACAGACAGACAGACTGGAAGACAGACGGACTGGTAGACGGACGCGTAAAGCGGGTATGTGCCGCAGGATACACAACGTGCGAGATGGCGGTACTCAGAGTGTTCTCTAGATTGACGCACGAGTGGACGCATGGACGGACAGACAGACAGACAGGCAGACAGACGGACAGTTAGACGGACGCGTAAAGCGGCTGTGCCACAGGGTATACGACACCTGAGATGGCGGTAGTCAGAGTGTTCTCTAGATTGACGCACGAACAATCGCATGGAGAAACAGACAGACTGGCAGACAGACGGACAGGTAGACGGACGCGAAAAGAGGGTAAGTGCCACAGGGTATGCGAGATGGCGGTACTTTGAGTGTGCTGTAGATGGACACAGTGACGGATGCACGGACGGACAGACAGACAGACTTGCAGACGGACGGACAGGTAGAAGGACGCGTAAAGCGGTATTTACCACAGGGTAATCGAGTTGCGAGATGGCGGTGCATTAAGTGTTTTCTAGATAGACGCACGGATGGACACATGGACGGACAGACAGACAGACAGGTAGACGGACGCGTAAAGCGGGTATGTGCCACAGGGTATACGACGCGCGAGATTGCGGTACTCAGAGTGTAAAGCGGCTATGTGCCACAGGGTATGCAAGATGGCGGTATTTTGAGTGTTCTCTAGATGGACCCACGGACGGAGAGACAGACTGGCAGACAGACGGACAGGTAGACGGACGTGTAAAGCGGCTATGTGCCACGGAATATGCGTGATGTCGGTACTTTGAGTGTTCTCTAGATTGACGCACGGACGGATGCACAGACGGACAGACAGACAGACTGGCAGACAGACAAACAGATAGACGGACGTGTAAAGTGGCTATGTGCCACAGGGTATGCGAGATGCCGGTTCTTTGAGTTTTCTCTAGATTGACGCACGGACGGACAGGCCGACAGACTGGCAGACAGACGGACGCGTAAAGCGGGTATGTGCCACAGTGTATACGACGCGCGAGATGGCGGTACTCAGAGTGTTCTCTAGATTGACGCACGAATGGACGCATGGACGGACAGACAGACAGACTGGCAGACAGACGCACAGGTAGACGGACGTGTAAAGAGGCTATGTGCCACAGGGTATGCGAGATGGCGGTACTTTGAGTGTTCTCTAGATGGACGCACGGATGGACGCATGAACAGACACACATACAGACTGACTAGCAGACGGATGAACAGGTAGATGGACGCGTAAAGCGGTATTTGCCACAGGGTATACGAGATGCGAAATGGTGGTACTTTAAGTGTTCTCTATATAGACGCACGGACGGACGCACGGATGGACAGACAACATGACTGGCAGACAGACGGACAGAAGACGGACGTGTAAAGCGGCTATGTGCCACAGGGTGTGCGAGATGGCGGTACTTTGTGTGTTCTCTAGATGGACGCTCGGATGGATGCAAGGACGAACAGACACACATACAGACTGACTAGCATACGGATGGACAGGTAGACGGACGTGTAAAGCGGCTGTGTGCCACAGGGTATGCGAGATGGCAGTACTTTAGGTGTTCTCTAGATGGACGCACGGACGGACAGACAGGCAAACGGGAAGACAGACGGACAGGTAGACGAACGTGTAAAGCGGCTGTGCCACAGGGTATGCGAGAAGGCGGTACTTTAAGTGTTCTCTAAATGAACGCACGGACGGACGCACGGACGGACAGACGACAGACTGGCAGACAGACGGACAGGTAGACGGACGCGTAAAGCGGCTATGTGCAACCGGGTATACGACGCGCGAGATGGCGGTATTCAGAGTGTAAAGCGGCTATGTGCCACAGGGTATGCAAGATGGCAGTATTTTGAGTGTTCTCTAGATGGACCCACGGACGGAGAGACAGACAGACTGGCAGACAGACAGACAGGTAGACGGACGTGTAAAGCGGCTATGTGCCACAGGGTGTGCGAGATGGCGGTACTTTGAGTGTTCTCTAGATGGACGCACGGACGGACGCATGGTCGGACAGACAGACTGGAAGACAGACAAACAGGTAGACGGACGTGTAAAGCGGCTATGTGCCACGGAATATGCGTGATGTCGGTACTTTGAGTGTTCTCTAGATTGACGCACGGACGGATGCACGGACGGACAGACAGACAGACTGGCAGACAGACAAACAGATAGACGGACGTGTGAAGTGGCTATGTGCCACAATGTATGCGAGATGCCGGTACTTTGAGTTTTCTCTAGATTGATGCACAACGGACAGGCCGACAGACTGGCAGACAGACGGACGCGTAAAGCGGGTATGTGCCACAGCGTATACGACGCGCGAGATGGCGGTACTCAGAGTGTTCTCTAAATTGACGCACGAATGGACGCATGGACGGACAGACCGACAGACTGGCAGACAGACGCACAGGTAGACGAACGTGTAAAGAGGCTATGTGCCACAGGGTATGCGAGATGGCGGTACTTTGAGTGTTCTCTAGATGGACGCACGGATGGACGCATGGACGAACAGACACGCATACAGACTGACTAGCAGACGGATGGACAGGTAGATGGACGTGTAAAGCGGTATTTTCCACAGGGTATACAAGATGCGAGATGGCGGTACTTTAAGTGTTCTCTATATAGACGCACGGATGGACGCACGGATGGACAGACAACCAGACTGGCAGACAGACGGACAGAAGACGGACGTGTAAAGCGGCTATGTGCCACAGGGTGTGCGAGATGGCGGTACTTTGAGTGTTCTCTAGATGGACGCTCGGATGGATGCATGGACGAACAGACACACATAGAGACTGACTAGCATAGGGATGGACAGGTAGACGGACGAGTAAAGCGGCTGTGTGCCACAGGGTATGCGAGATGGCAGTACTTTAAGTGTTCTCTAGATGGACGCACGGACGGACGCACGGATGGACAGACAGGCGAACGGGAAGACAGACGGACAGGTAGACGAACGTGTAAAGCGGCTGTGCCACAGGGTATGCGAGATGGCGGTATTTTAAGTGTTCTCTAAACGGACGCACGGACGGACGCACGGACGGACAGACGACAGACTGGCAGACAGACGGACAGGTAGACGGACGCGTAAAGCGGCTATGTGCCACCGGGTATACGACGCGCGAGATGGCGGTATTCAGAGTGTAAAGCGGCTATGTGCCACAGGGTATGCAAGATGGCAGTATTTTGAGTGTTCTCTAGATGGACCCACGGACGGAGAGACAGACAGACTGGCAGACAGACAGACAGGTAGACGGACGTGTAAAGCGGCTATGTGCCACAGGGTGTGCGAGATGGCGGTACTTTGAGTGTTCTCTAGATGGACGCATGGACACACGCATGGATGGACAGACAGACAGACTGGAAGACAGACAAACAGGTAGACGGACGTGTAAAGCGGCTATGTGCCACGGAATATGCGTGATGTCGGTACTTTGAGTGTTCTCTAGATTGACGCACGGACGGATGCACGGACGGACAGACAGACAGACTGGCAGACAGACAAACAGATAGACGGACGTGTAAAGTGGCTATGTGCCACAGGGTATGCGAGACGCCGGTACTTTGAGTTTTCTCTAGATAGACGCACGGACGGACAGGCCGACAGACTGGAAGACAGACGGACGCGTAAAGCGGGTATGTGCCACAGCGTATACGACGCGCGAGATGGCGGTACTCAGTGTTCTCTAGATTGACGCACGAATGGACGCATGGACGGACAGACAGACAGACTTGCAGACAGACGCACAGGTAGACGGACGTGTAAAGCAGCTATGTGCCATAGAGTATGCGAAATGGCGGTACTTTGGGTGTTTTCTAGATGGATGCACGGACGGACGCACGGACGTACAGACAGACAGACTGGCAGACAGACGGGCTGGTAGACGGACGCGTAAAGCGAGTATGTGCCGCAGGATATACGAAGTGCGAGATGGCGGTACTCCGAGTGTTCTCTAGATTGACGCACGAATGGACGCATGGACGGACAGACAGACAGACAGGCAGACGGAAGGACAGGTAGACGGACGCGTAAAGCGGTATTTGCCACAGGGTATACGAGTTGCGAGATGGCGGTGCATTAGGTGTTTCCTAGATAGACGCACGGATGGACACAAGGACAGACAGACAGACAGACTGGCAGACAGACAGACAGGTAGACGGACGCGTAAAGCGGGTATGTGCCTCAGGGTATACGACGCGCGAGATGGCAGTGCTCAGAGTGTTCTCTAGATTGACGCACGAATGGACGCATGGACGGACAAACAGACAGACTGGCAGACAGACGGACAGGTAGACGGACGCGTAAAGAGGGTATGTGCCACAGCGTATGCAAGATGGCGGTACTTTGAGTGTTCTCTAGATGGACGCACGGATGGACGCTTGGACGAACAGACACACATACAGACTGAATAGCAGACGAATAGACAGGTAGATGGACGCGTAAAGCGGTATTTGCCACAGGGTATACGAGATGCGAGATGGCGGTACTTTAAGTGTTCTCTAGATGGACGCACGGATTGACGCATGGACGGACAGACACACTGGCAGAGAGATGGACAGGTAGACGGACGCGTAAAGCGGGTATGCGCCACAGGGTATGCGAGATGGCGGTACATTGAGTGTTCTCTAGATAGACACACGGACGGACGCATGGACGGACAGACGACAGACTGGCAGACAGACAGACAGGTAGATGCACGTGTAATGCGGCTATGTGCCACAGGGTATGCGAGATGGCGGTAACTTGGGGTTCCCTGGATGGATGCACGGACGCACGCATGGACGAACGACAAACAGACGGGGAGACAGACTGACAGGCAGACGGACGCGTAAAGCGAGTAGTTGCACCTGGTATACGACGCGCGAGAAGGTGGTACACAGAGTGTTCTCAAGATTGACGCACGATTGGATGCAGGGCGGACGGACAGACAGACAGACGGGCAGACAGACGGACAGGTAGACGGAGGTGTAAAGGGGCTATGTGCGACAGGGTGTGCGACATGGCGGTACTTTGAGTGTTCTCTAGATGGACGCACGGATGGACGCGTGGACGAACAAACATACAGACTGGCAGACAGACGGACATTATACGTGCGCGTAAAGCGGGTAAGTGCCACAGGGTATGCGAGATGGCGGTACTTTGAGTGTTCTCTACATAGATGCACGGATGGACGCATTGATGAACAGACACACATACAGACTGACTAGCAGACAGGCAAACAGTAGACGGACGTGTTAAAGTGGCGATGTGCCACAGGGTATGCGGAGATGCCTGGTACTTTGAGTTTTCTCTAGATTGACGCACGGAACGGACGCACAGACGGACAGGCAGGACAGTCTGGCCGACAGACGGACAGGTAGACGGCACGCGTAAAGATGGTATGTACCAACAGGGTATACGACGCGCGACTTGGTGGCAGTACACAGAGTGTTCTCTAGATGGACGCATGGACGGACGCATGAGGAACAGACAGACAGACTGGGCCGACAGACGGACAGGTAGACGGATGAGTTAAAGTGGGTATGTGCCAAGGGTATACGACGCGCGAGATGGCGGGTATCACTAGTGTTCTCTAGATTGACGCACGATATGGACCGCATGGACGGATAGACAGACAGACTGGCAGACAGCCGGACAGGTAGACGGACGTGTAAAGCGACTGTGCCCCAAGGTATATGACGCGCGAGATGGCAGTACTCAGAGTGTTCTCTAGATTGATGCACAAACGGGCGCATGGACGGACAGACAGACAGGCTGGCAGACAGACGGACAGGTAGACGGACGTGTAAAGCGGCTATGTGCCACAGGGTATACGACGCGCGAGATGGCAGTGCTCAGAGTGTTCTCTAGATTGACGCACGAATGGACGCATGGACGGACAGACAGACAGACTGGCAGACAGACGGACAGGTAGACGGACGCGTAAAGAGGGTATGTGCCACAGCGTATGCAAGATGGCGGTACTTTGAGTGTTCTCTAGATGGACGCACGGACGGACGCACGGACGGACAGATGACACACTGGCAGACAGACGGACAGGTAGAAGGGCGCGTAAAGCGGTATTGCCACAGGGTATACGAGATGCGAGTTGGTGGGACATTAGGTGTTCTCTAGATGGACGCACGGACGGACAGACAGACAGACTGGCAGACAGACGGACAAATAGACAGACAAATAAAGCGGCTATGTGCCACAGGGTATGCGAGATGACGGTACTTTGGGGGTTCTCTAGATGGACGCACGGATGGACGCGTGGACGAACAAACATACAGACTGGCAGACAGACGGACATTATACGTGCGCGTAAAGCGGGTAAGTGCCACAGGGTATGCGAGATGGCGGTACTTTGAGTGTTCTCTACATAGATGCACGGATGGACGCATTGATGAACAGACACACATACAGACTGACTAGCAGACGGATAGGCAGGTAGATGGACGCGTAAAGCAGTATTTGCCACAGGGTATACGAGATGCGAGATGGCGGTACTTTAAGTGTTCTCTTGATGGACGCACGGACGGACGCACAAACGGACAGACAGACTGGCAGACAGATGGACAGGTAGACGGACGCGTAAGGCGGGTATGTGCCACAGGGTATACGACGTGCGAGATGGCGGTACTCAGAGTGTTCTCTAGATTGACGCACGGACGGACGCATGGACGGACAGACGACAGACTGGCAGACAGACGGACAGGCAGACGGACGTGTAAAGCGGCTATGTGCCACAGGGTATGCGAGATGGCGGTACTTTAAGTGTGCTGTAGATTGACACGCGGACGGACAAACAGACAGAGTGGCAGACAGACGGACAGGTAGACGGACGCGTAAAGAGGGTATGTGCCACAGGGTATGCGAGATGGCGGTACTTTGAGTGTTCTCTAGATGGACGCACGGACGGACGCACGGACGGACGCACGGACGGACAGATGACACACTGGCAAACAGACGGACAGGTAGACGGACGCGTAAAGCGGTATTAAAACAGGGTATACGAGATGCGAGATGGCGGGACAATAAGTGTTCTCTAGATGGACGCACAGACGGACAGACAGACAGACTGGCAGACAGATGGACAAGTAGACAGACGTATAAAGCGGCTATGTGCCACAGAGTATGCGAGATGATGGTACTTTGGGGGTTCTCTAGATGGACGCACGGATGGACGCATAAACGAACAGACATACAGACTGGCAGACAGACGGACATTTGACGTGCGCGTAAAGCGGGTAGGTGCCACAGGGTATGCGAGATGGCGGTACTTTGAGTGTTCTCTAGATGGACGCACGGATGGAAGCATGGATGAACAGACACACATACAGACTGACTAGCAGACGGATAGACAGGTAGATGGACGCGTAAATTGGTATTTGCCACAGGGTATACGAGATGTGAGATGGCGGTACTTTAAGTGTTCTCTAGATGGACGCACGGACGGACAGACAGACTGGCAGACAGACGGACAGGTAGACGGACGCGTAAAGCGGGTATGTGCCACAGGGTATACGACGCGCGAGATGGCGGTACTCAGACTGTTCTCTCGACTGACGCACGAACGGACGCATGGACGCACAAACAGACAGACTGGGAGGCAGACGGACAGATAGACGAACGTGTAAAGCGGCTATGTGCCACAGGGTATGCGAGATGGCGGTACTTTGAGTGTTCTCTAGATGGACACATGAACAGACAGGCAGACACACTGGCAGAGAGATGGACAGGTAGACGGGCGCGTAAAGCGGGTATGCGCCACAGGGTATGCGAGATGGCAGTACTTTGAGTGTTCTCTAGATGGACGCACAGACGGACGCATGGACGGACAGACGACAGACTGGCAGACAGACGGACAGGTGGATGCACGTGTAAAGCGGCTATGTGCCACAGGGTATGCGAGATGGCGGTAATTTGAGGGTTCGCTGGATGGATGCACGGACGGATGCAAGGACGAACCGACTAACAGACTGGGAGACAGACGGACAGGCAGACGGACGCGTAAAGCGAGTAGTTGCCACCTGGTATACGACGCGCGAGAAGGTGGTACACAGAGTGTTCTCTAGATTGACGCACGATTGGATGCATGGGCGGACGGACAGACAGACAGACTGGCAGACAGACGGACAGGTACGCGGAGGTGTAAAGGGGCTATGTGCGACAGGGTATGCGACATGGCGGTACTTTGACTGTTCTCTAGATGGACGCACGGATGGACGCATGGACGAACAGGCACACATACAGACTGACTAGCATACGGGTGGACAGGTAGACGGACGTGTAAAGCGGCTATGTGCCACCGGGTATGCTAGATGGCGGTGCTTTGAGTGTTCTCTAGATGGACGCACGGACGGACGCATGGACGGACAGACAGACAGACTGGAAGACAGACAAACAAGTAGACGGACGTGTAAAGCGGCTATGTGCCACAAAATATGCGAGATGTCGGTACTTTGAGTGTTCTCTAGATTGACGCACGGACGGACGCACAGACGGACAGGCAGACAGACTGGCAGACAGACGGACAGGTAGACGGACGCGTAAAGATGGTATGTACCACAGGGTATACGACGCGCGAGGTGGCAGTACACAGAGTGTTCTCTAGATGGACGCATGGACGGACGCATGAAGGAACAGACAGACAGACTGGCCGACAGACGGACAGGTAGACGGATGAGTAAAGTGGGTATGTGCTACAGGGTATGCGAGATGACGGTACTTTGGGGGTTCTCTAGATGGACACACGGATGGATGCATGGACGAACAGACACACATACAGACTGACTGGCAGACGGATAGACAGGTAGATGGACGCGTAAAGCAGTATTTGCCACACGGTATACGAGATGCGAGATGGCGGTACTTTAAGTGTTCTCTAGATGGACGCACGGACGGACGCACGAACGGACAGACAGACTGGCAGACAGATGGACAGGTAGACGGACGCGTAAAGCGGGTATGTGCCACAGGGTATACGACGCGCGAGATGGCGGTACTCCGAGTGTTCTCTAGATGGACGCACGGATGGGCGCATAGACGAACAGACACACATACAGACTGACTAGCAGACGGATAGACAGGTAGATGGACGCGTAAAGCAGTATTTGCCACACGGTATACGAGATGCGAGATGGCGGTACTTTAAGTGTTCTCTAGATGGACGCACGGACGGACGCACGAACGGACAGACAGACTGGCAGACAGATGGACAGGTAGACGGACGCGTAAAGCGGGTATGTGCCACAGGGTATACGACGCGCGAGATGGCGTACTCAGAGTGTTCTCTAGATTGATGCACGGACGGACGCATGGACGGACAGACGACAGACTGGCAGACAGACAGACAGGTAGACGGACGTGTAAAGCGGCTATGTGCCACAGGGTATGCAAGATGGCGGTACTTTGAGGGTTCGCTGGATGGACGCACGGACGGACGTATGGACGAACCGACAAACAGACTGGCAGACAGACGGACAGACAGACGGACGCGTAAAGCGAGTAGTTGCCACATGGTATACGACGCGCGAGAAGGTGGTACACAGAGTGTTCTCTAGATTGACGCACGGACGGACGCACGGACGGAGAGACAGACTGGCAGACAGATGGACAGGTAGACGGACGCGTAAAGCGGGTATGTTCCACAGGGTATACGACGCGCGAGATGGCGGTACTCAGAGTGTAAAGCGGCTATGTGCCACAGGGTATGCAAGATGACAGTATTTTGAGTGTTCTCTAGATGGACCCACGGACGGAGAGACAGACAGACTGGCCGACAGACGGACAGGTAGACGGACGTGTAAAGTGGCTATGTGCCACAGAATATGCGAGATGTCGGTACTTTGAGTGTTCTCTAGACTGACGCACGGACGGACGCACCGACGGACAGAAAGATAGACTGGCAGACAGACGGACAGGTAGACGGACGCGTAAAGATGGTATGTACGACAGGGTATACGACGTGCGAGGTGGCAGTACACAGAGTGTTCTCTAGATGGACGCATGGACGGACGCATGAAGGAACAGACAGACAGACTGGCAGACAGACGGACAGGTAGACGGATGAGTAAAGTGGGTATGTGCCACAGGGTATACGACGCGCGAGATGGCGGTACTCAGAGTGTTCTCTAGATGGACGCACGAATGGACGCATGGACGGACAGACAGACTGGCAGACAGACGGAAAGGTAGACGGACGCGTAAAGCGGCTGTGCCACAAGGTATACGACGCGCGAGATGGCAGTACTCAGAGTGTTCTCTAGATTGATGCACGAACGGACGCATGGACGGACGGACAGACAGACTGGCAGAAAGACGGACAGGTAGATGGACGTGTAAAGCGGCTATGTGCCAGAGGGTATACGACGCGTGAGATGGCAGTACTCAGAGGGTTCTCTAGATTGACGCACGAACAAATGCATGGAACAAACAGACTGGCAGACAGACGGACAGGAAGACGGACGCGTAAAGAGGGTATGTGCCACAGGGTAAGCGAGATGGCGGTACTTTGAGTGTTCTCTAGATGGACACATTGACGGATGCACGGACGGACAGACAGACAGACTAGCAGACGGACGGACAGGTAGACGGACGCGTAAAGCGGTATTTGCCACAGGGTATACGAGTTGCGAGATGGCGGTGCATTAAGTATTTCCTAGATAGACGCACGGATGGACACATGGACGGACAGACAGACAGACTGGCAGACAGACAGGTAGACGGACGCGTAAAGCGGGTGTGTGCCACAGGGTATACGATGCGCGAGATGGCGGTGCTCAGAGTGTTCTCTAGATTGACGCACGAATGGACGCATGGACGGACAAACCGACAGACTGGCAGACAGACGGACAGGTAGACGGACGTGTAAAGAGAGCATGTGCCACAAGGTATGCGAGATGGCGGTACTTTGAGTGTTCTCTAGATGGACGCAAGGACGGACAGACAGACAGACTGGCAGACAGACGGACGGGTAGACGGACGCGTATAGAGGGTATGTGCCACAGGGTATGCGAGATGGCGGTACTTTGAGTGTTCTCTAGATGAACGTGCGGGCGGACAGACAGACAGACTGGCAGACAGACGGACAGGTAGACGAACGCGTAAAGAGAGTATGTGCCACAGGGTATGCGAGATGGCGGCACTTTGAGTGTTCTCTAGATGGACGCACGGATGGACGCACGGACGTACAGATGACACGCTGGCAGACAGACGGACAGGTAGACGGACGCGTAAAGTGGTATTGCCGCATGGTATACGACGCGCGAGATGGTGGTAGTCAGAGTGTTCTCTAGATTGACGCAGGAATGGACACATGGACGGGCAGACAGACAGACTGGCTGACAGAGGGACAGGTAGACTGACGTGTAAAGCGGCTACGTGCCCCAGGGTGTGCGAGGTGGCGGTACTTTGAGTGTTCTCTAGATGGACGCACGGATGGACGCACGGGCGGACAGACAGGCAGACTAGCTGACGGACGCACCGTAAATGGACGCGTAAAGTGCTTTTTGCCACAGGGTATACGAGATGTGAGATGGCGGTACTCAGAGTGTAAAGCGGCTATGAGCCACAGGGTATGCAAGATGGCAGTATTTTGAGTGTTCTCTAGATGGACCCACGGACGGAGAGACAGACAGACTGGCAGACAGACGGACAGGTAGACGGACGTGTAAAGCGGCTATGTGCCACAGGGTATGCGAGATGGCGGTACTTTGAGTGTTTTCTAGATGGACGCACGGACGGACGCATGGACGGACAGACAGACTGGCAGACAGGCGAACAGTTAGACGGACGTGTAAAGTGGCTATGTGCCACAGGGTATGCGAGTTGCCGGTACTTTGAGTTTTCTCTAGATTGACGCACGGACGAACGCACGGACGGACAGGCAGACAGACTGGCAGACAGACGGACAGGTAGACAGACGAGTAAAGTGGGTATGTGCCATAGGGTACATGACGCGCGAGATGGCGGTACTCATAATGTTCTCTAGATTGACACACGAATGGACGCATGGACGGACAGACAGACTGGCAGACAGACGGACAGGTAGACGGACGCGTAAAGCGGCTGTGCCACAAGGTATACGACGCGCGAGATGGCAGTACTCAGAGTGTTCTCTAGATTGACGCACGAACGGACGCATGGACGGACAGACAGACAGACTGCAGACAGACGGACAAGTAGACGTACGTGTAAAGCTGCTGTGTGCCACAGGGTGTGCGAGATGGCGGTACTTTGAGTGTTCTCTAGATGGACGCACGGACGGACGCATGGACGGACAGAAACACAGACTGGAAGACACGGACAGGTAGACGGACGCGCAAAGCGGGTATGTGCCACAGGGTATACGACGCGCGAGAAGGCGGTACTCAGAGTGTTCTCTAGATTGACGCACCAACAAACGAATGGAGGAACAGACAGACTGGCAGACAGACGGACAGGTATACGGACGCGTAAAGAGGGTATGTGCCACAGGGTATGCCAGATGGCGGTACTTTGAGTGTTCTCTAGATGGACGCACGGACGGACGCACGAACGGACAGACAGACTGGCAGACAGATGGACAGGTAGACGGACGCGTAAAGCGGGTATGTGCCACAGGGTATACGACGCGCGAGATGGCGGTACTCCGAGTGTTCTCTAGATGGACGCACGGATGGGCGCATAGACGAACAGACACACATACAGACTGACTAGCAGACGGATAGACAGGTAGATGGACGCGTAAAGCAGTATTTGCCACACGGTATACGAGATGCGAGATGGCGGTACTTTAAGTGTTCTCTAGATGGACGCACGGACGGACGCACGAACGGACAGACAGACTGGCAGACAGATGGACAGGTAGACGGACGCGTAAAGCGGGTATGTGCCACAGGGTATACGACGCGCGAGATGGCGGTACTCAGAGTGTTCTCTAGATTGATGCACGGACGGACGCATGGACGGACAGACGACAGACTGGCAGACAGACAGACAGGTAGACGGACGTGTAAAGCGGCTATGTGCCACAGGGTATGCAAGATGGCGGTACTTTGAGGGTTCGCTGGATGGACGCACGGACGGACGTATGGACGAACCGACAAACAGACTGGCAGACAGACGGACAGACAGACGGACGCGTAAAGCGAGTAGTTGCCACATGGTATACGACGCGCGAGAAGGTGGTACACAGAGTGTTCTCTAGATTGACGCACGGACGGACGCACGGACGGAGAGACAGACTGGCAGACAGATGGACAGGTAGACGGACGCGTAAAGCGGGTATGTTCCACAGGGTATACGACGCGCGAGATGGCGGTACTCAGAGTGTAAAGCGGCTATGTGCCACAGGTATGCAAGATGACAGTATTTTGAGTGTTCTCTAGATGGACCCACGGACGGAGAGACAGACAGACTGGCCGACAGACGGACAGGTAGAGGACGTGTAAAGTGGCTATGTGCCACAGAATATGCGAGATGTCGGTACTTTGAGTGTTCTCTAGACTGACGCACGGACGGACGCACCGACGGACAGAAAGATAGACTGGCAGACAGACGGACAGGTAGACGGACGCGTAAGATGGTATGTACGACAGGGTATACGACGTGCGAGGTGGCAGTACACAGAGTGTTCTCTAGATGGACGCATGGACGGACGCATGAAGGAACAGACAGACAGACTGGCAGACAGACGGACAGGTAGACGGATGAGTAAAGTGGGTATGTGCCACAGGGTATACGACGCGCGAGATGGCGGTACTCAGAGTGCTCTAGATGGACGCACGAATGGACGCATGGACGGACAGACAGACTGGCAGCCAGACAGACAGGTAGACGGACGCGTAAGCGGGTGTGTGCACAGGGTATACGATGCGCGAGATGGCGGTGCTCAGAGTGTTCTCTAGATTGACGCACGAATGGACGCATGGACGGACAAACCGACAGACTGGCAGACAGACGGACAGGTAGACGGACGTGTAAAGAGAGCATGTGCCACAAGGTATGCGACGGATGGCGGTACTTGAGTGTTCTCTAGATGGACGCAAGGACGGACAGACAGACAGACTGGCAGACAGACGGACGGGTAGACGGACGCGTATAGAGGGGTATGTGCCACAGGGTATGCGAGATGGCGGTACTTTGAGTGTTCTCTAGATGAACGTGCGGGCGGACAGGACAGACAGACTGGCAGACAGACGGACAGGTAGACGAACGCGTAAAGAGAGTATGTGCCTGTTACATTGCAGTGGGTGTTATAGCAACGTGCAGGTTCTTAGTTAATGGGTGTCCGAGCCGTCGCCCCAGACTCCCACGAAAAGACGAGGCCGTTTGTACGCCACACTTTATACACACGAAAAACGAACACACATAACATGGACAGGCTATTTAAAGAATCCTTCACTGTCTCTGTGAACTATCAAAGTCCTAAACTAACCGTCCCTCCTTTTTAGCATGGACACAAGACATGAGGTCGGTCTCACCGAGGTTCGTTGCTACGTCTTGAGCTGGCTCGCGTTGTCCGCACGGTCAACCAGGCGACTAGTTGATGGGTAGGCTCCGCCCCCGCAGCCACGTCGCGGCTGGACACATCTGCTGGAGCTCGTGCCCGTAGCCCGACAGCTCCGCGTTGCTCGCACGGTAGACGAGGCGGCAACTTGAAGGGTATACGCACCACCACCGACCACGTACAGGCCGGACACCTCCGCTGGAACTCGTGCCCGTAGCCCGACAGCTCCGCGTGTCCTCAAGCACAGGATGCCTTGAAGCCGCAGCACGTCAGCGACGCACGGCCGTGGCAGGTAGAACGTGGCAGGTAGGCCGGGCTCGACTGTTACTAGGCTCGGGTCCGGAACCCAACGGCCGAGTCGAGAGCCCCGTCTTCCTCGTTCCTTCTCGTACCTTCGCCGCCACGCTACTCAGCCCTCGTGCTACCTTCGTCGTTGTCTCCTTCAAGCGCGCACTTTGTATGGCGCGCACTTTGAATGGCGCGCACTTTGAAGCTTCGCGCACGACACATATCACAAAAGCCCCCCTTAAATGAGTTTTTTTTTTTTTTTTAAAAAAAAAAAAAACTGCTGACACGTGCGCGGTCTGTAAACCCCTTCACTGTATATGTCCTCTGTATAGTTCACATGTCGAGGTCCAATATTTACTAAACACACAAGAACACCGTTAAATACACTGACATACTTTGAGTGTCCAACACCCAATATCACAGTGCATGAAGTCCGAACTCTTGGCTCACAATCTACTCATGAAGTCCGCACCGGTATTCTCCGACCCTTTTATATGCTGAATGCTAAATGAGTATTCTTGCAATGCCAGGCTCCACCTCAGGACCCTACTGTTCAAGTGTTTGGCTCGGGCTAAGTACTGTAGAGGTTGGTGATCTGTTTGTACAACAAACTGGTTCCCATACAAAAAAATGTGAAACCTCTGTACCGCCCATACCAATGCCAAACACTCCCTCTCTATGGTAGAGTAATTCTTTTCCCGGGGCAGCAACTGGCGGCTTGCATAAGATACAGGGTGTAACAATCCGTCATGTTCCTGCATTAATATCGCTCCGATGCAGGTGTCAGATGCGTCCGACCGAAGTACAAACCTTCGCTCCGGATCAGGAGCCTTTACAATTGGTCCAGAAGCAAGGGCTTGCTTAAGTGTTTCGAATGCTGCCTCTCTTTCAGGATTCCAACAAATCTTATTTCTCTCCTTTTTCCTAGTTAGTTCGGTGAGAGGCTGAGCTTTCTCCGCATAATGGGGAATCATATCGCGGTAATATCCCGCCAATCCAAGAAACGATCGAAGCTGCTTCTTTGTTTGAGGTTTTTGTGCATTGGCAATCTTCTCGACAGTACTATCCACTGCTCGGATGGTCCCTCCTCCTAAACGATGGCCTAAAAATACGACGGAAGTCATAGCGATTTCGCATTTCTGGGGTTTGATAGTCAATCCTGCTTCTCTCACTCTGTGCAGGAATTGCTGCAATGTGTCTAAATGCTCTTTCCATGTCATAGTAGCGATGAGAACATCGTCGATATATTGCGCTACGTTCGGGAGGCCTTGGAGAAGTGTTCTCATCAAACGCGTGAACACTGCAGACGCAGTTTTGATTCCAAATGGCATGTAGATAAAGTGGTAATGTCCGGTCTGAGTTAAAAATGCGGTTACCGATCTCGACTCCAGTTCCAGTGGAACTTGCCAGTATCCTTTGGTAAGATCGAATTTCGAGAAAAACCTCTTGGTCCCAACCTCTGCGAACATCATATCCGTCCGTGGTATGGGTTCCGCATCTGATATCAACACCTCGTTGATGCGACGAAAGTCTATGCATGTCCGATAAGTTTGATCTGGCTTCTTAATTAGCACCAAGGGGGAATTGTATGGCGAATTGGATCGCTCAATCACCCCGAGCTTGAGCATATCTCGAACTTCCTTTTCAACCACTTCTTTCATCGCCAGTGGTAGTGGGTACTGCGGAGTGCAAATCGGATCCGGTGTTGTCAGTCGAAGCGGGCATTCCAGCAAATTGGTCTTTCCTGGCATTTCGGAAAACACATCTTGGTATTTGGTCAGAATCCGCTGGAGCTCAGCAGCTTCCTCTTCAGCCAGCCCTTCACCTATATTAATTGTCTCCACCCCAGTCCCTTGGTCAATAGTGTAAACTGGTATAGGTGAATCTGCCTCCTCTTCTTCCATCACTACGAATGACGCTGTTTGTGTAAACCTCTCCGGTTCGCGATCCTCGTAACGCTTTAACATGTTGATGTGGAACAACTTGGTGTCACGTCCCAAGTCCAACCAGTAGTCATGACTGCCCTTTTTCCCTGTGACCTTAAAAGGTCCTTTCCATTGCATGAGTAATTTATTTTCCGTAGTAGGGAGTAGAATAAGGGCCCGGTCGCCTACTTCAAGCTGACGTTTCGTGCTTCGCTGATCATAGTATTGCTTCTGTGATTTTCTTGCTCGTGTCAAGTTCTCATGAGCCAACTGCAGTGTTTTTTTAAGACGATCTCGCAGATCCAATACATATCCGTAAGTTGTCTTCGCCTCGTCGCCGATGTGTTCTCCAATCCATAATTCTTTTAACAAACTAAGTGGTCCTCTGACGTCACGCCCGTAAATAAGTTCGAAGGGAGAAAATCCCGTGCTGGTCTGAGGCACTTCACGATAGGCAAAAAGGAGTGGGGCAAGCAACCGATCCCAGGATCTTGGTTCCTCCTGGCAGAGCTTCCGCAACATCTGTTTTAACGTACCGTTAAATCGTTCCACCAACCCGTTACACATAGGATGGTAAGGTGTAGAACTGAGGTGCTTAATGGCCAGTAACTCGTTGACTTCTTTCATCAGTTCGGAAGTAAAGCAAGATGCTTGATCACATAGAATTTCACGCGGGAATCCTACGCGTGAGAACATCTCCACCAGGCCCTCTGTTACTGTCGCCGAATCGATTGCTGGCAGGGCCACCGCGTCCGGGTAGCGCGTGGCGAAGTCCACCATGGTCAATATGTAGCGGTTTCCGTTTCTCGACACAGGTTTTAAAGGACCGATAATATCGATTGCCACTCGCTCAAAGGGGGTGTCGATCAACGGCATTACGCCCAGAGGCGCCTTGCCCACTTTACCTTTTGGATATGCTCTTTGGCAAATGTCACAGGATCGCACGTATCTCTTTACTTCTTCCTGAACTCCTGGCCAATAGAATGATCCTAGTACTCGGTCAATTGTCCTCTTGATGCCTTGATGGCCCGCCATCAGACTTTCATGAGCTAGCTGCAGTACTTGGCTCCGCAGTTTGCGAGGAACAACTACCTGCTGTACTATCTTGCCGGAGGATAACCGATAATGGCGATATAAAACTCCCTTTTGCATAACAAACGAATATTCTGTCGATCCTCTCCCAAAAAACACCTGCCCAACTTTGTTCCTACAGAGATCTAGGCTCTTGTCCTCCGCCTGCTCAATCTTGAAGATTCGTTGGTTGATATTCAAAGCGGTTGCTTTCACCGAATCCAACGAAGTACTTGAATTCTTGACTACGCTGATCATTGGTCTCTCGTAGCGATCTGCTTTCATCACCCCTAATCTCTCCTTGACGCTTTTAGACTTCGTCTTCCTTTCCGACAGTCCCTCGCTCCACCTGCTATCTGGATCATTGGGATCACGGGATCCTGGCACGTTTCCCACGATGACGTCATACAATGGGGAAGTCATGCATTTAACGATCACCGTGCCAGAAAAATAGGGCGAAAATATCTCCACTTTTGCTTCGGGAACTTTTATTCTGCTCCCATCGGCTAAAAATACTGTCGTCATAGCTCCTGTCAGCACTTCGTCGGGCACGAGGGAACGTCGCACAACCGTCGTGTTACTTCCTGTATCCCGAAGAACAGAGACAGGCTTACCAAATAGGAGACCCTGGAGAACTGGCATCTGATATTTCGTTGCCATTTGTTGCGTGTTTACTGCCCCCGACACATTATTCTCGGGCCCGCCGCCGGATGCGTTATCATTGTCTTTAGAGTTCTCTTCGGACAATATACATGAAGCCTTTTTATACGTGGCGGGTTTCTTGGTGCAAACTTGGGTATCGTGTCCTGCCCTACGACAATGCCCACAGTAAGTTTGCTTCGTCCGAGCGCGACAATCTGAGGCTTTATGGCCGATTTTGTTGCAAACAAAACATTGCACTGAAGTTTTTGAGGTCGTGCTCCCACTTTTCACAGCCATGCCGTTTTCAGCCTTTTCTCGGAAAACAAGCAGGTTAGACTGTCGCTGTGCCTCTAAAAACTGATCTGCCGCTTCAGCCATTTCTTCAAGTTTACGGCAATTCTTTTCACGCAAAAAGAGCGCCACTCGATCATGACACTTACTGATGAACTGTTCAGCTACAATCAGGTCACGAACTGACGCGTATTCTTTGTCTACTTTCGACATTTCCACCCATCGGTCGAAAAAACTCATTAATCGTGCAGCGTACTGCCGGCCGGTTTCTCCCTCTTGAGGCTTACTGTGCCGGAACTTCTCACGGTACCCTTCCGCTGTGAGGCGAAATCGCTGAAATAGAGCCAGTTTCACTTTCTCGTAATCAAGTGCATCTTCAGGGGATAGGCGACCAAACACTTTTAGCGCTTCTCCGCTTAGGCACAAACTCAGAGCCGTGGCCCACTTGTCTCTAGGCCACTCTTGCCCTGTCGCCACATTCTCGAACCTTTTTAAGTACGCATCTAGGTCATCCCGGTTTTCATCAAATCCTGGTATAAAATTATGAGGATTGACGTTGGAAGACACCCTTGATGATCGACCTATGTCTGCCCCGACAGGCTCTCTGGCGGTTTCAGTCTGAGTCAGTTGAAGGCGCAATTGGATCGTCCTTTGGGCCTGCTCCTCGACTTGTAATTGCAACTGCATTTGTTCCTTCTTCGCCTCTCTTTCTGCCGCCCTTTCCTCACGAGCTCGAGCTTCTCGCTCATCAATCCAAGTTTTCAATTCCGCACCTTCCAAACCCATGCGCATGGCCAACGCCATTAAATCTGTCGAGCTCATCTTTTCCTCACTAATCGTCAGCCTGACTCAAGCGATACAAATGGCCTCGTCCTGTCACAGCGGACGCCAGTGTTACATTGCAGTGGGTGTTATAGCAACGTGCAGGTTCTTAGTTAATGGGTGGCCGAGCCGTCGCCCCAGACTCCCACGAAAAGACGAGGCCGTTTGTACGCCACACTTTATACACACGAAAAACGAACACACATAACATGGACAGGCTATTTAAAGAATCCTTCACTGTCTCTGTGAACTATCAAAGTCCTAAACTAACCGTCCCTCCTTTTTAGCATGGACACAAGACATGAGGTCGGTCTCACCGAGGTTCGTTGCTACGTCTTGAGCTGGCTCGCGTTGTCCGCACGGTCAACCAGGCGACTAGTTGATGGGTAGGCTCCGCCCCCGCAGCCACGTCGCGGCTGGACACATCTGCTGGAACTCGTGCCCGTAGCCCGACAGCTCCGCGTGTCCTCAAGCACAGGATGCCTTGAAGCCGCAGCACGTCAGCGACGCACGGCCGTGGCAGGTAGAACGTGGCAGGTAGGCCGGGCTCGACTGTTACTAGGCTCGGGTCCGGAACCCAACGGCCGAGTCGAGAGCCCCGTCTTCCTCGTTCCTTCTCGTACCTTCGCCGCCACGCTACTCAGCCCTCGTGCTACCTTCGTCGTTGTCTCCTTCAAGCGCGCACTTTGTATGGCGCGCACTTTGAATGGCGCGCACTTTGAAGCTTCGCGCACGACACATATCACAGTGCCACAGGGTATGCGAGATGGCGGCACTTTGAGTGTTCTCTAGATGGACGCACGGATGGACGCACGGACGTACAGATGACACGCTGGCAGACAGACGGACAGGTAGACGGACGCGTAAAGTGGTATTGCCGCATGGTATACGACGCGCGAGATGGTGGTAGTCAGAGTGTTCTCTAGATTGACGCAGGAATGGACACATGGACGGACAGACAGACAGACTGGCTGACAGAGGGACAGGTAGACTGACGTGTAAAGCGGCTACGTGCCCCAGGGTGTGCGAGGTGGCGGTACTTTGAGTGTTCTCTAGATGGACGCACGGATGGACGCACGGGCGGACAGACAGGCAGACTAGCTGACGGACGCACCGTAAATGGACGCGTAAAGTGCTTTTTGCCACAGGGTATACGAGATGTGAGATGGCGGTACTCAGAGTGTAAAGCGGCTATGAGCCACAGGGTATGCAAGATGGCAGTATTTTGAGTGTTCTCTAGATGGACCCACGGACGGAGAGACAGACAGACTGGCAGACAGACGGACAGGTAGACGGACGTGTAAAGCGGCTATGTGCCACAGGGTATGCGAGATGGCGGTACTTTGAGTGTTTTCTAGATGGACGCACGGACGGACGCATGGACGGACAGACAGACTGGCAGACAGGCGAACAGTTAGACGGACGTGTAAAGTGGCTATGTGCCACAGGGTATGCGAGTTGCCGGTACTTTGAGTTTTCTCTAGATTGACGCACGGACGAACGCACGGACGGACAGGCAGACAGACTGGCAGACAGACGGACAGGTAGACAGACGAGTAAAGTGGGTATGTGCCATAGGGTACATGACGCGCGAGATGGCGGTACTCATAATGTTCTCTAGATTGACACACGAATGGACGCATGGACGGACAGACAGACTGGCAGACAGACGGACAGGTAGACGGACGCGTAAAGCGGCTGTGCCACAAGGTATACGACGCGCGAGATGGCAGTACTCAGAGTGTTCTCTAGATTGACGCACGAACGGACGCATGGACGGACAGACAGACAGACTGCAGACAGACGGACAAGTAGACGTACGTGTAAAGCTGCTGTGTGCCACAGGGTGTGCGAGATGGCGGTACTTTGAGTGTTCTCTAGATGGACGCACGGACGGACGCATGGACGGACAGAAACACAGACTGGAAGACACGGACAGGTAGACGGACGCGCAAAGCGGGTATGTGCCACAGGGTATACGACGCGCGAGAAGGCGGTACTCAGAGTGTTCTCTAGATTGACGCACCAACAAACGAATGGAGGAACAGACAGACTGGCAGACAGACGGACAGGTATACGGACGCGTAAAGAGGGTATGTGCCACAGGGTATGCCAGATGGCGGTACTTTGAGTGTTCTCTAGATGGACGCACGGACGGACGCACGGACAGACAGACAGACAGACAGACAGACTGGCAGACAGACGGACTGGTAGACGGACGCGTAAAGCGGGTATGTGCCGCAGGATATACGACGTGCGAGATGGCGGTACTCAGAGTGTTCTCTAGATTGACGCACGAGTGGACGCATGGACGGAAAGACAGACAGACAGGCAGACAGACGGACAGTTAGACGGACGCGTAAAGCGGCTGTGCCACAGGGTATACGACGCGTGAGATGGCGGTACTCAGAGTGTTTTCTAGATTGACGCACGAAGAAACGCATGGAGGAACAGACAGACTGGCAGACAGACGGAAAGGTAGACGGACGCGAAAAGAGGGTATGTGCCACAGGGTATGCGACATGGCGGTACTTTGAATGTTCTCTAGATGGACACAGCGACGGATGCACGCACGGACAGACACACAGACAGACTAGCAGACGGACGGACAGGTAGACGGACGCGTAAAGCGTTATTTGCCACAGGGTATACGAGTTGCGAGATGGCGGTGCATTAAGTATTCCCTAGATAGACGCAAGGATGGACACATGGACGGACAGACAGACAGACTGGCAGACAGACAGACAGGTAGACGGACGCGTAATGCAGGTATGTGCCACAGGGTATACGTCGCGCGAGATGCGGTGCTCAGAGTGTTCTATAGATTGACGCACGAATGGACGCATGGACGGACAGACAGACAGACTGGCAGACAGACGAACAGGTATACGGACGCGTAAAGCGGCTATGTGCCACAGGGTATGCGAGATGGCGGTACTTTGAGTGTGCTGTAGATAGACACAGGGACGGATGCACGGACGGACAGACAGACAGACTTGCAGACGGACGGACAGGTAGAAGGACGCGTAAAGCGGTATTTGCCACAGGGTAATCGAGTTGCGAGATGGCGGTGCATTAAGTGTTTTCTAGATAGACGCACGGATGGACACATGGACGGACAGACAGACAGACAGGTAGACGGACGCGTAAAGCGGGTATGTGCCACAGGGTATACGACGCGCGAGATGGCGGTGCTCAGAGTGTTCTTTAGATTGACGCACGAACGGACGCATGGACGGACAGACAGACAGACTGGCAGACAGACGGACAGGTAGACGGACATGTAAAGCGGCTATGTGCCACAGGGTATGCGAGATGGTGGTACTTTGAGTGTTCTCTAGATGGACGCACGGATGGACAGACAAACTTGCAGACAGATGGACAGGTAGACGGACGCATAAAGTGGGTATGCGTCACAGGGTATGCGAGATGGAGGTACTTTGAGTGTTCTCTAGACGGACGCACGGACGGACGCATGGACGGACAGACGACAGAATGGCAGACACATTGGCAGGTAGACGGACGTGTAAATCGGCTATGTGCCACAGGGTATGCGAGATGGCGGTACTTTCAGTGTTCTCTAGATGGACGCACGGACGGACAGATGACACACTGGCAGACAGACGGACAGGTAGACGGACGCGTAAAGTGGGTATGTGCCACAGGGTATACGACGCGCGAGATGGCGGTACTCAGAGTGTTCTCTAGATTGAAGCACGAACGGACGCATGGACGCACAGACAGACAGACTGGGAGGCAGACGGACAGATAGACGAACGTGTAAAGCGGCTATGTGCCACAGGGTATGCGAGATGGCGGTACTTTGAGTGTTGTCTAGATGGACACACGAACAGACAGAAACAAACTGGCAGACAGATAGACAGGTAGACGGACGCGTAAAGACGGTATGTGCCACAAGGTATGCGAGTTGGCGGTACTTTGAGTGTTCTCTAGATGGACGCACGGACGGACGCATGGACGGGCAGACGACAGACTGGCAGATAGACGGACAGGTAGACGGACGTGTAAAGCGGCTATGTGCCACAGGGTATGCGAGATGGTGGTACTTTGAGTGTTCTCTAGATGGATGCACGGTGTGATGTGTGGTGCGCGTTCAAAGTGCGCGCCTTCGAAAAGTGCGCGTCACGGAAAAAAAAAAAAAAAAACAAAAGGAGAAATACCAGAGTGCACGTGCGGGGCTGCTTAAACAAGAATGACGACGTTAAAGAGCGTCGAGCACGAGGATGCGTGGCAGGACGTGAAGTAAACAAAAGGTAAAACATCCAATGGGCAGCGAACACGGAGATTTCAAGGCCCAATGGCTTGACACCACGAGACAGGAGTATCTCCAATGAGAACGAGACAAGTGGGCCAGAGCTGAAGCAGGAGCCTGAGCAGACCAGAGCAAGGGGAATTCGAGGCAGGCAGTGCAAGCGGAAGGTCGTCACCGGACCGGGCGCTGAAGATGGGCCGTTGGGTTCCGGACCCGAGCCTACAGGACTTCCACCGGCCGGGGCCTCCTGCTGTCGGGTTCCCGCTCCAAAGGACCGTGGCCATCCGGTCCTGAACTCCTTTCCAGGGCCTGCGGACTTTGGTTCCGGCAGGCGAGCTACAGCCGTCGGGCTCCGGGCCCGAGCTGTGCGCCCAGCTGCTTGACTAGGTCGACCCTAGTTCCCGGACGCGTCGCCACCAGCCTGCGTTCTCCCGTCTCCGACGTGTCCACGCTCCTCAAGCCGAAACCATCACGATTTGGTGGGGCTTTTCGACGTGTCGTCAGCAGCCAGCGTTCCTTCATCCCCGTCCTGCCCGCGTCCTGAAGCCGGAATCACCGCGTTCCGGTTTGCTCATCGTCGGCGGAATTCAGCGTGTGGGTGAGACCGAACAGATATCTTGCGCTACTCCCATCACTCAGCCCCTTTCGAACGTTAGGTTTAGTTACTGACTTTGAACGTTCTTGTTGGGTGTTTACAGATGTGTTTCGTCATGTCCAGTCAACTGTTTATTAAGTGTTTTGTTTTTGTGAGGAATCTTTGTCTTTTTACTTTTCAATTAAACTTTTTGTGTGTTTCTTGGAAACCGAACGGCTTTGTCCTTATTAACAAAACTCTCTGAGGCTCAGCCCGGGAGAAAAACAAATCAGCAACAAAGAACCCGCATCACAAACTGGCGTCCGCGGCGACAGGACAAGGTCGTTTGTTTTTCCAGTAGATTTTTTGACGCGGTTAACACGATGACGAACACGTGGGAGTTAATTGAGTTGGCGGATAAAATGGGACTGACGGGAGCGGAGTTTAGAGTATGGTACGAGGAGCGGATGGAGAGGGAGCGTGAGGAACGGGCTGCGATATGTGACGCTAAAAAGCAGCAGATTGCATTGCAAACACACGCTAAGAGAGAGGAGTTCGAGCGAGAAACACGGGCTAGGAGAGAGAAGCTCGAGCGAGAGACACGCGCTAAGAAGGAGCAGCTTGAGCTAGAAATGCGTGAAAAGAAAAGGCTGCTCGAGATAGAGATGCGCGAAAAGAAGAGACTGTTGGAACTAGAATATGAGGATTTGCAGCAGTGGCTTGAGAGGGAAAACGCTGAATATACGTGGTCTGAGAGCCAGAGTAGTCAACCAGTGGATGAGGTGTGCTCTGAAAGCAGTTACATCGGGAGCGATTTGAATTTACGTGAGACTGACCCTGTACCTCGTCATGACCTTTCGCTAGAGAAAGAAACTCTGAAAGAGTATGACAGGGAGGTAAACAGTCAAAAGACTAGGAGACTCGATAAGCTTATTGAAGCGCAGGAATGCTTCGTGAGCATGGAACAAGAACGTTCCATTCAGAGTAAAGGGTATTTTGAAACCTGTGAGAGGTCAAGCGCACTTTATTCAGAGGTAGGATTGCCTCTGAATAGCTCCGCTGAAGGAGCAATAAAAGGTCTCCTAGGTAATGCCGGCGAATGCCATAATGAAAGCTCTGATGTAGCAGCTACCTATTGTTTTGGGCCACTGGAGATAGCAACAGACGCTACGGACATGGTTTTTCACCATGATTATAACTTGCCCATACAGAGAGATGGCTTGTGTTCTCGGGAAATTGTAGATGATGCTTTTAGAAGAATATTGGAGCAAAATGCAAAAGCACTTGTTGAAGAACAGAGAGTAGAGTTGCAATGTAGGTCAGCTATATGTGACAATGAGGGTAATCACGATGACCCAGGCAGAAGGGTTGAAAGTATTGATGAACAAGCAATACAGAAAGCTGAAGGGATGGAAAGTGAACCAGAAGGCAGTAATGGTCCAGCAGGTTATTGTACGAGGAAGGACGCCGACTGGTGCTCTTTGGCATCTTCGGTTGAAGAGGTCGCTTCTGTTAAGATGTCTCAACGATTAGCGGCTTACGAGCTCAAGCAAGGCGTTCGTGGGAAGGATGAAATGATTCAGGCGTGGTTGTACTGGTGCGCCTGGAGGCAACGCCTCCGACTGGCATACAGACATTCCAGCGTGTATGCTTGTGATTTCGAGGTTGGGAACCTGGTGATACACAGCTTTAGGTTCATACGAGCTTACGGTCGAGAATTCTTCCACTGGCTTCCGATTCCTTACTCTTGTCAAATGGTTAGAGCAGTTAAACGTCTTGTATGGGACGCTATAACTTAAGCGTCAAATTCGATTTCCCGCTGGTTTCTTTTGGATCTTGCTTGCGGACCATGGAAGGGTGTTGCTTGTAAATATTTGAAGAAGTTACATGCAATGTAACATTAACATGATGTATAGTTGTTGAGATGATAGGGTATATATGAAAAAAAAAAGGGGTGGTGTACTACTAATTTGGGGATTTTCACAATCCGCTAGATGTGTCCATACTTTTTCTCACTTCTTGCGTATTTTGAGGTTAGTGAATGTGGACCTTTGGGCAATGCAGTGAACTGTGTGGCGGACATATGTGGGTAAATTGTGGTGCAGTGCGAAACGTGCACTCAACGGCAGTTTTTTTTTTCTTCTCGAAAAAAAAAAAACTTTTCTTATTGTTGTTGGTTGAATGTTACGTTCTGTTGCAGGTTCTTTGTTGCTGATTTGTTTTTCTCCCGGGCTGAGCCTCAGAGAGTTTTGTTAATAAGGACAAAGCCGTTCGGTTTCCAAGAAACACACAAAAAGTTTAATTGAAAAGTAAAAAGACAAAGATTCCTCACAAAAACAAAACACTTAATAAACAGTTGACTGGACATGACGAAACACATCTGTAAACACCCAACAAGAACGTTCAAAGTCAGTAACTAAACCTAACGTTCGAAAGGGGCTGAGTGATGGGAGTAGCGCAAGATATCTGTTCGGTCTCACCCACACGCTGAATTCCGCCGACGATGAGCAAACCGGAACGCGGTGATTCCGGCTTCAGGACGCGGGCAGGACGGGGATGAAGGAACGCTGGCTGCTGACGACACGTCGAAAAGCCCCACCAAATCGTGATGGTTTCGGCTTGAGGAGCGTGGACACGTCGGAGACGGGAGAACGCAGGCTGGTGGCGACGCGTCCGGGAACTAGGGTCGACCTAGTCAAGCAGCTGGGCGCACAGCTCGGGCCCGGAGCCCGACGGCTGTAGCTCGCCTGCCGGAACCAAAGTCCGCAGGCCCTGGAAAGGAGTTCAGGACCGGATGGCCACGGTCCTTTGGAGCGGGAACCCGACAGCAGGAGGCCCCGGCCGGTGGAAGTCCTGTAGGCTCGGGTCCGGAACCCAACGGCCCATCTTCAGCGCCCGGTCCGGTGACGACCTTCCGCTTGCACTGCCTGCCTCGAATTCCCCTTGCTCTGGTCTGCTCAGGCTCCTGCTTCAGCTCTGGCCCACTTGTCTCGTTCTCATTGGAGATACTCCTGTCTCGTGGTGTCAAGCCATTGGGCCTTGAAATCTCCGTGTTCGCTGCCCATTGGATGTTTTACCTTTTGTTTACTTCACGTCCTGCCACGCATCCTCGTGCTCGACGCTCTTTAACGTCGTCATTCTTGTTTAAGCAGCCCCGCACGTGCACTCTGGTATTTCTCCTTTTGTTTTTTTTTTTTTTTTTTTTCCGTGACGCGCACTTTTCGAAGGCGCGCACTTTGAACGCGCACCACACATCACACACGGACGGACAGACAGACAGACTGGCAGACAGACGGACAGGTAGACGGACGCGTAAAATGGGTATGCGCCACAGGGTATACGACGCGCGATGAGGTGGTACACAGAGTTTTCTCTAGATTGACGCACGAGTTGACGCATGGGCGAACGGACAGACAGACAGACTAGCAGACGGATGGACAGGTAGACGGACGCGTAAAGCGGTATTTGCCACAGGGTATACGAATTGCGAGATGGCGGTGCATTAAGTGTTTTCTAGATAGACGCACGGATGGACACATGGTCGGACAGACAGACAGACTGGCAGACGGACGTGTAAAGCGGCTATGTGCCACAAGGTATGCGAGATGGCGGTACTTCGAGTGTTCTCTAGATGGACGCACGGACGGACGCATGGACGAACAGATGACACACTGGCACACAGACGGACAGGTAGACGGACGCGTAAAGCGGTATTGCCACAGGGTATACGAGATGCGAGATGGCGGGACATTAAGTGTTCTCTAGATGGACCCACGTACGGACAGACAGACAGACTGGCAGAGAGATGGATAGGTAGACAGACGTATAAAGCGGCTATGTTCCACAGGGTATGCGAGATGACGGTACTTTGGGGGTTCTCTAGATGGCCGCACGGATGGACGCATGGACGAACAGACATACTGACTGGCAGACAGACGGACAGGTAGACATGCGCGTAAAGCGGGTAGGTGCCACAGGGTATGCGAGATGGCGGTACTTTGAGTGTTCTCTAGATGGACGCACGGATGGACGCATCGACGAACAGACACACATACAGACTGACCAGCAGACGGATAGACAGGTAGATGGACGCGTAGAGAAGTATTTGCCACAGGGTATACGAGATGCGAGATGGCGGTACTTTAAGTGTTCTCTAGATGGACGCACGGACGGACGCATGGACGGGCAGACGACAGACTGGCAGACAGACGGACAGGTAGACGGACATGTAAAGCGGCTATGTGCCACAGGGTATGCGAGATGGCGGTACTTTGAGTGTTCTCTAGATGGACGCATGGACGGACAGACAGACTGGCAGACAGACGGACAGGTAGACGGACGTGTAAAGCGGCTATGTGCCACAGGGTATGCGAGATGGCGGTAGTTTAGGTGTTCTCTAGATTGACGCATGGACGGACAGACAGACAGACTGGCAGATAGACGGACAGGTAGACGGATGCATAAAGACGGTATGTGCCACAGGGTATGCGAGGTGGCGGTACTTTGAGTGTTCTCAAGATGGACGCACGGACGGACGCACAGACGGACAGATGATACACTGGCAGACAGACGGACAGGTAGACGGACGCGTAAAGCTGTATTGCCACAGGGTATACGAGATTCGAGATGGCGGAACATTAAGTGTTCTCTAGATAAACGCACAGGCGGACGCACGGACGGACAGTCAGACAGACAGACTGGCAGACAGGCGGACAGGTAGACAGACGTAAAAAGCGGCTATGTGCCAGAGGGTATGCGAGTTGATGGTATTTTGGGGGTTCTCTAGATGGACGCACGGTTGCACGCATGGACGAACAGACAGACTGGCAGACAGACGGACAGGCTGACGGACGCGTAAAGCGGGTAGGTGCCACAGGGTATGCGAGATGGCAGTACTTTGAGTGTTCTCTAGATGGACGCACGGATGGACGCATGGACGAACAGACACACATACAGACTGACTAGCAGACGGATGGACAGGTAGATGGACGCGTAAAGCGGTATTTGCCACTGGGTATACGAGATGCGAGATAACGCTACTTTGAGTGTTCTCTAGATGGACGCACGGATGGGGATGCACGGACGGACAGACGACAGACTGGCAGACAGATGGACAGGTAGACGGACGCGTAAAGCGGCTGTGCCACAAGGTATACGACGCGCGAGATGGCAGTACTCAGGGTGTTCTCTAGATTGATGCACGAACGGATGCATGGACGGACAGACAAACAGGCTGGCAGACAGACGGACAGGTAGACGGACCGGTAAAGCGAGTATGTGCCACAGGGTATACGACGCGCGAGATGGCGGTGCTCAGAGTGTTCTCTAGATTGAAGCACGAATGGATGCATGGACGGACAGACACTCTGGCAGACAGACGGACAGGTATACGGACGCATAAAGCGTCTATGTGCCACAGGGTATGCGAGATGGCGGTACTTTGAGTGTGCTGTAGATGGATACTGGGACGGATGCACGGACGGACAGACAGACAGACAGACTAGCAGACGGACGGACAGGTAGACGGACGCGTAAAGTGGTATTTGCCACAGGGTATACGAGTTGCGAGATGGCGGCGCTATAAGTGTTTTCTAGATAGACGCACGGATGGACACATGGACGGAGAGACAGACAGACTGGCAGACAGACAGACAGGTAGACGGACGCGTAAAGCGGGTATGTGCCACACGGTATACGACGCGTGAGATGGCGGTGCTCAGAGTGTTCTCTAGATTGACGCACGAACGGACGCATGACGGACAGACAGACAAACTGACAGACAGACGGACAGGTAGACGGACGTGTAAAGCGGCTATGTGCCACAGATATTGCGAGATGGCAGTACTTTGAGTGGTCCTCTAGGTGGAGGCACGGACGGACAGACAGACACACTTGCAGACAGATGGACAGGTAGATGGACGCGTAAAGTGGGTATGCGCCACAGCGTATGCGAGATGGCGGTACTTTGAGTGTTCCCTAGACGGAAGCACGGACGGACGCATGGACAGACAGACGACAGACTGGCAGACAGACGGACAGGTAGACGGACGTGTAAAGCGGCTATGTGCCACAGGGTTTGCGAGATGGCGGTACTTTGAGTGTTCTCTAGATGGACGCACGGACGGACAGACAGACAGACTGGCAGACAGACGGACAGGTAGACGGACGTGTAAAGCGGCTATATTCCTCAGGGTATGCGAGATGGCGGTACTTTGAGTGTTCTTTAGATGGACGCAAGGACGGACAGACAGACAGATGGCAGACAGACGGACAGGTAGACGGACGCGTAAAGAGGGTATGTGCACAGGGTATGCGAGATGGTGGTACTTTGAGTGTTCTAGATGGACGCACGGACGGACGCATGGACGGACAGATGACAACTGGCACACAGACGGACAGGTAGACGGACGCGTAAAGCGGTATTGCCACAGGTATACGAGATGCGAGATGGCGGGACAATAGTGTTCTCTAGATGGACCCACGTACGGACAGAGAGGACAGACAGACTGGCAGACAGATGGATAGGTAGACAGACGTATAAAGCGGCTATGTGCACAGGGTATGCGAGATGACGGTATTTGGGGGTTCTCTAGATGGACGCACGGATGGACGCATGGACGAACAGACAGACAGACTGGCAGACAGACGGACAGGTAGACGGACGTGTAAAACGGGTATGTGCCACAGGGTATACGACGCGCGAGATGGTGGTACTAAGAGTGTTCTCTAGATTTACGCACGAGTGGACGCATGGACGGACAGACAGACAGACTGGCAGACAGATAAACAGGTAGACGGACGCGTAAAGCGGCTATGTGCCACAGGGTATGTGAGATCGCGGTACTTTGAGTGTTCTCTAGATGGACGCACGGTTGGACGCACGGACGGACAGACAGACCAGCAGACGGATGGACAGGTAGACGGACGCGTGAAGCGGTATTTGCCAGAGGGTGTACGAGATGCTAGATGGCGGTACTTTAAGTGTTCTCTAGATGGACGCACGGATGGGCAGACAGACATACTGGCAGACAGACGGATAGGTAGACGGACGTGTAAAGCGGGTATGCGCCACAGGGTATACGACGCGCGAGATGGCGGTACACAGTGTGTTCTCTAGATTGACGCACGAATGGACGCATGGACGGACAGACAGACAGACTGGCAGAGAGACGGACAGGTAGACGGACGCGTAAAGCGGCTATGTGCCACAGTGTATGCGAGATGGCGGTACTTTGAATGTTGTCTAGACGGACGCACAGACGGACGCACGGACGGACAGACAGACAGACTAGCAGATGGACAGACAGGTACACGGACGCGTAAAGCGGTAATTGCCACAGGGTATACGAGATGCGAGATGGCGGTACTTTAGTTGTTCTCAAGATAGACGCACGGACGAACGGACAGACAGACAGACTAGCCGACGGACGGGCAGGTAGACGGACACGTAAATGGTATTTGCCACAGGGTATACGAGATGCGAGATAGCGGTAATTCAATTGTTCTCAAGATGGACGCTCGGACGGACGCACGGACGGACAGACAGACAGACTAGCAGACAGACGGACAGGTAGACGGACACGTAAAGCAATATTTGCCACAGAGTATACGAGAAGTGAGATGGCGGTACTTTAGGTGTTCTCTAGATGGAGGCACGGACAGACGCACGGGCAGACAGACAGACAGACTGGCAGACAGGCGGACAGATAGACGGACGTGCGAAGCGGCTATGTGCCACAGGGTATGTGAGATGGCGGTACTTTGAGTGTTCTCTAGATGGACGCACGGATGGATGCATGGACGAACAGACAGACAGACTGGCAGACGGACAGGTAGACGGACGTGTAAAACGGGTATGTGCCACAGGGTATACGACGCGCGAGATGGTGGTACTAAGAGTGTTCTCTAGAATGACGCACGAACAGACGCATGAACGGACAGAGAGACAGACTGGCAGAGAGACGGACAGGTAGACAGATGTGTAAAGCGGCTATGTGCCACAGGGTTTGCGAGATGGTGGTACTTTGAGTGTTCTCTGGATGGACGCACGGATGGGCGCATGGACGAACAGACAGACAGACTGACAAACAGACGGACAGGTAGACGGACGCGTAAAGCGCGTATGTGCCACAGGGTAAACGAGATGTGAGATGGCGGTACTTTAAGTGCTCTCTAGATGAACGCACGGACGGACGGACAGCCAGACTGGCAGAAAGACGGACAGGTAGACGGACGTGTAAAGCGGCTATTTTCCACAGGGTATGCGAGATGGCGGTACTTTGAGTGTTCTCTAGATGGACGCACGGATGGACGCATGGACGAACAGACTAGGACCCTGGCAGACAGACAGGACAGGTAGACCACGTGTAAAGCGGGTATGTGTCACAGGGTTAAGACGCGCGAGATGGCTGTACAACAGAGTGTTTCTCTCGAGTGAAGCATGAATGGAACGCATGGACGGACAGACAGCCAGACTGGCAGAGAGACGGACAGGTAGACGGACGCGTAAACGGCTATGTGCCACAGGGTATACGAGCGAGATGGCGGTACTTGAGTGTTTCCTAGATTGACGCACGATGACGCATGGACGGACAGACAGACAGAGGCACGGACGACAGGTAGACGACGCGTAAGCGGTATGTGCCACAGGGTATACGAGCGAGATGGCGGTACTTAGAGTGTTCTCTAGATGACGCACGGACGGAGCAGACAGACAGACTGGCAGACAGACGACAGGTAGACGACGTGTAAAGCGGCTATGTGCCACAGGGTATGCGAGATGGCAGTACTTTGAGTGTTCTCTAGATGGACGCAGGACGGACAGACAGACACTGGCAGACAGACGGACAGGTAGACGGACGTGTAAAGCGGCTATGTGCCACAGGGTATGCGAGATGGCAGTACTCAGAGTGTTCTCTAGATGGACGCAGGACGGACGCATGGACGGACAGATGACACACTGGCACACAGACGGACAGGTACGGTCGCGTAAAGCGGTATTGCCACAGGGTATACGAGATGCGAGATGGCGGGACATTAAGTGTTCTAGATTTACCCACGGACGGACAGACGACTGGCAGACAGATGGATAGGTAGACAGACGTATAAAGCGGCTATGTGCCACAGGGTATGCGAGATGGCGGTACTTTGAGTGTTCTCTAGATGGACGCACGGATGGACGCATGGACGAACAGACAGACAGACTGGCAGACAGACGGACAGGTAGATGGACGCGTAAAGCGGGTATGTGCCACAGGGTATACGACGCGCGAGATGGCGGTTCACAGAGTGTTCTCTAGATTGACGCACGAATGGACGCATGGATGGACAGACAGACAGACTGGCAGAGAGACGGACAGGTAGACGGACGCGTAAAGCGGCTATTGCCACAGGGTATGCGAGATGGCGGTACTTTGAATGTTCTCTAGACGGACGCACGGACGGACAGGCAGACAGACAGACTAGCAGACGCACAGATAGGATGACGGACGCGTAAAGCAGTATTTGCCACAGGGTATACGATATTGCCACCTGGCCATGAACTGCGGCGAGCACGAGCCCGCATCGAGGAGAAAAACGAGGAAGAAGTTGTTGGGCTAGCGCGCTCTCGCCGAGGCTTTTGTTTTTTGGTTGTGGTGTCCCTGACCTGCGCCTCTGTGACTACGCGGTATTCTTTACCTGAAGTCCCTCTTGTTCACGCGCGACAACTGGTGGAGGTGCTGGGTATTCCCAGTCAATGATCCAAAACGCCTCCTGGGAGCCCTATACCCGCAGTCGCAACACCTGTCCACCGGGCCAGCCGGAGAATCCGAGGATTGTCCCCCGAGCGTGAACCTCTACCGGAGATGGCATCAACTGCACCACCCCAGAGCGGTACGGAAAATATTCCGATGGCTAATTACACGCTGCAGAAGCCACGAGTGCCGAAGGTGTTCCGTGGCTCCATGTTGGAGGATGTTGTGGACTGGTTGGCTCACTTTGAACGCGTTGCGGCTTTCAACGAGTGGACCGACGCCAACAAGCTGCGGAATGTATATTTCAGCCTTGAGGACGGAGCTCGTACTTGGTACGAGAACCGCGAACCCTTCTCGTCGTGGACGATGTTTTGCCGTCAGCTGCTGGCAAGTTACGCTGACCCCCATCGCCGTGAACGAGCGGAACGGGCCATCCAATCACGCATCCAAATGCCGAACGAGAGCGTGATGGCGTACGTGGAGGACATGACGAGCCTTTTCCGTCGCGCTGACCCAGGTATGGGAGAAGACAAGAAGTTGCGCCACCTAATGCGAGGAGTTAAGGAGCAACTCTTCGCTGGTCTCGTGCGAAGTCCCCCGAATACTGTGGCAGAGTTTTTAACTGAAGCAACGACAATGGAAAACATGCTGCAGCAGCGATCAGCTGTGTACGACCGCCACGTGAATGTTGCCTCGCCGGTGGACCAGATTGGAGTTGCGGGGAGTAACGTCAATCTCGAAGCTCTCTGCGACCTCATCAGATCGGTGGTACGCGACGAGCTGCAGAAGATTCACGGGCCGCCTCCACCTGCTGCGGGATCCATCTCCAGCCTCATCAGGAGTGAAGTACAGCAGGCTTTGCAAGTCCCGCTGTCCAACGATGCTTCCCCGCCTGTACCGATCGAGCCTCACCGTGCATCTTATGCCGAGGCTGTGAGCTGTTACGTCGCTCCTGCATCGTACGCCGAAGCTGCGAGTCGTTACGCTCCTCCACGCCGTTTCGTACACCCTGCACATCGCGATCCACTCCCAGCAGTTCAACCAGTCCAGCATTTCGAGAATCGGCAGCTCCTCCCGCGGAAATCGGACGTATGGCGCACACCGGACAGGCGGCCGCTGTGCTACCACTGTGGCGAAGCCGGACACGTGTACCGCGAATGCCAGTACCGTCGCCTCGGACTTCAGGGTTTCGCCGTCGACTCACCCAGGCCAAGATTTGGCGAAAGACCCAGAGCGATTGAGGAGTACCTGTCCGAGCAGCGCATGCCACTGCTCCCGCGGCGCCAGTCACGATCACCATCTCCAAGAAGGTCTTCGTCAAGTGTCCCGAACTACCCAGGGGCGGCGCCAGCACGGCCGCTCAGCCCTAGGCGGGAAAACTAACGACAGCGACCTTCGGGGGCGGGGCCGCTGATAAACGACACGAACAAGGGCCCCAATCCATGCGAGTACGTACCAGCAGTGGTTCAACGACGACAGCTCCCGAATCAGAAAGCCGACTTTCCCTAGATATACCTGTAGTGCTCGACGGCCGCCACGATATTACAGCTTTATTAGACACAGGGGCCGACTACTCCATCATGAGCAGAAAACTGGCGACGCATCTCAAGAAAGTGGGTACGCCGTGGTACGGGACACGAATCCGTACAGCCGGCGGGCACGTCGTCACCCCTCTCGGTATCTGCACGATTAGAGTCGGCATTCGCAAACGCACATTTCTCTGCAGCTGCCTTATACTTCCTGAATGCTCCCGAGACCTCATCCTAGGCATCGACTTTTTACGTGAATACGGCGCTATCATTGACCTCCGACAGCGCACAGTGACGTTCTCTACAGACAAAGCAGAAAAGCCTGATGACAGCCATCTCAGTTCGCTTCGTGTTTCGGCCGACATAATCACGTTGCCTCCACGTTCAAGCATCCTGGTTGAAGTCGTGTGTGACGAGATACGTGACGGTGAGGCAGTCGCCGAAGGCAACTTGACACTTTTGTTTAGCATAGGTGTCTGCGCAGCCCGCAGCCTCATTACGCTTCACGACAGACGTGCCACGCTGCTTGTGACAAATTTTAGTAATGAGCAGCGGCACCTGTTTCGACGCACCGCTATCGCTTTCGCCTACCCCATCGAAGACGTTGCTGAATGTTTTTCTGCCGCATCAATAAATAGTGGGCTACAATCGACATCGACCGGCGTTTCTAAGGCTCTTGAAAAGGTGGACATCAATTCGAGCCTCACGCAGAAAGAACGCACAGCGCTGCAGGAGCTGTTGCTTGAATTTCAAGAGTGTTTCGCTTCATCCTCAAAGGTGCGTCAAACGCCCCTTATGAAACACCGGATTATTATACACACCGATGTCTCGCCCATAAAGCAACAACCCTACCGAGTTTCTGCCAAAGAACGTGACGCGATCAATGCTCAAGTCGAAGAGATGCTTCAGGATGATGTTATACAGCCGTCCAATAGTCCATGGTCATCGCCAGTCGTTCTTGTAAAGAAAAAGGACGGAACGTTGCGTTTCTGCGTGGACTACAGAAAGCTGAACGACGTGACAAAAAAAGACGTGTATCCTCTGCCACGCATCGATGATTCACTAGACAGACTACGGCGAGCAAGGTATTTTTCATCCATAGACTTGAAAAGCGGATACTGGCAGATTGAGGTTGATGAAAGAGACCGAGAAAAAACTGCTTTTGTTACACCGGACGGCCTGTATGAATTCAAGGTGCTTCCCTTCGGCCTGTGTTCTGCACCAGCGACATTCCAAAGAATGATGGACACTGTTCTTACCGGTCTGAAGTGGAACACCTGCTTAGTTTATCTCGATGATGTCGTCGTATTTTCGGTCACTTTCGAGGAACACTTGAAACGTCTGCAGGCTGTTCTGGAAGCACTCCACTCTGCGAACCTCACGCTGAAGCCAGAAAAATGCCACTTTGGCTATAAAGAACTTAAATTTCTGGGGCATGTTGTGAGCGCAGACGGTGTTCGACCTGACCCCGACAAGACAACCGCCGTAGCCTCCTTTCCCGTTCCCCGTGACAAGAAAGCAGTACGCCGCTTCCTCGGTCTGTGCGCCTACTATCGTCGCTTCATCGCCAATTTTTCTAGAATTGCCGAGCCTCTGACTCGTCTCACACGTGACGACGTACCATTCGTTTGGAATGAAGAACAGAACGCGGCTTTTATCGATCTACGTGAGCGTATGCAGGCACCACCAGTTCTTGCTCACTTCGACGAGGATGCTGCCACGGAAGTTCATACCGACGCGAGCAATGTAGGTCTCGGCGCCGTGCTTGTCCAACATCAAGAAGGCACCGAGCGCGTGATAGCTTACGCCAGCCGTGCCCTGTCTCGCGCCGAGATGAACTATTCCACCTCGGAGAAAGAGTGCCTAGCAGTAGTGTGGGCCACTATGAAATTCAGGCCTTACCTCTACGGTCGTCACTTTAAAGTAGTTACTGATCATCACTCATTGTGCTGGTTAGCCAATTTACGAGACCCGTCTGGGCGTCTGGCACGATGGAGCCTTCGTTTGCAAGAGTTTGACCTTACCATTGTCTATAAATCAGGCCGCAAGCACGAAGATGCTGATTCCTTGTCACGTGCACCTACTGGAGTTTGTGATCCCGACAATGACGATGACTGCGGCTTCCTCGGAGTCCTCACTGCAACAGACTTGATCGCACGACAACACGATGACGTCGAGATTCGCGCAATCATTGACCAACTAGAAGGACGCAACACACCCGTACCTCGGCACATCTCTCGCAATCTCTCTTCGTTCTGCCTGCGGAACGGTGTCTTGTATAAATCAAACTCGAACGGCAATGGGAAAGCCTACTTGCTAGTGGTCCCATCTGACATGCGAGACGACATTCTTCTGGCCTGCCACGACGAACCCACATCCGGGCATCTAGGTTCTTCACGAACTCTCGCCAGAGTTCAACAGGCGTACTACTGACCGAGACTTGCTATGTACGTCAAGAGATATGTGAAAAGCTGCCGTGAATGTCAACGCCGCAAATCTCCGCCACTGAAGCCTGCAGGCCTGCTGCAACCAATCACACCACCAAGGTCGCCGTTCGATCAAATAGGCATGGATTTACTGGGGCCGTTTCCTCTGTCATCTGCCGGTAACAAATGGATAGTTGTAGCGACAGATTATCTAACGAGATACGCCGAGACAAGAGCCCTGCAACGAGCTACAGCTTCCGACGTTGCCCAGTTTTTCGTCGAACAGATCGTTCTTCGCCATGGCGCCCCGTCTTGCGTCATCACTGATCGCGGAACAGCTTTCACGGCTCAGCTCATTGACGATGTATTCAAGCTAAGCTTCACGAGCCATCGCAAGACGACGGCGTATCATCCGCAGACTAACGGCCTGACGGAACGACTTAACAAGACCATCGCCGATATGTTGTCCATGTATGTAGACGTTCAACACAAGACGTGGGATCAGGTCCTTCCATACGTAACATTCGCCTACAACACTGCCATCCAAGAAACGACACGATTCACACCGTTCCGTCTCGTCTATGGGCGTGAGGTCCAGACCATGTTGGACGCTATGTTGCCACACGATTACGACGGGTCGCTCACACCTGACGCTGAGCAGCTTGCTCAGTTTGCCGAAGAAGCTCGACAGTTGGCACGCCTGCATATCACGCAACAACAAACTGCAGATGCACGCCGCTACAATCTTCGCCATCGACAGGTCGAATACCACCCAGGAGATCTAGTTTGGGTATGGACTCCGGTTCGTCGCCAAGGGTTGTCCGAAAAGCTCCTGAGTCGCTACTTTGGACCCTACAAAGTAGTGCGTCGCATCAGTGACGTGAATTATGAGGTGGTTCCATATGGAACCATGTCACCCCAGCGTCGAAAGCACTACCCAGAGATTGTTCACGTTGTACGGCTCAAGCCGTACTTCGTACGTTAGTGGGACCGTGTCTCAGCCTTGTTCTTTTGTTGTTGTTTTTTTTTCTTAAGTGTGCCCACAGTGTGCATGTCTGCTTTACTTCCGCTTATCCACTACCATTCGCGCGAGCATCGGGGCGATGCTTTTTTTTTCAGTGGGGGAATAATGCCACCTGGCCATGAACTGCGGCGAGCACGAGCCCGCATCGAGGAGAAAAACGAGGAAGAAGTTGTTGGGCTAGCGCGCTCTCGCCGAGGCTTTTGTTTTTTGGTTGTGGTGTCCCTGACCTGCGCCTCTGTGACTACGCGGTATTCTTTACCTGAAGTCCCTCTTGTTCACGCGCGACAATATGCGAGATGGCGGTACTTTAAGTGTTCTCAAGATTCAAGATAGACGCATGGACGGGCGCTCGGACGGACAGACACACAGACTAGCAGACGGACAGACAGGTAGACGGACGTGTAAAGCGGGTATGTGCCACAGGGTATACGACGCGCGAGATGGCGGTACTAAGAGTGTTCTCTAGATTGACGCACGAACGGACGCATGGACGAACAGACAGACAGACTGGCAGAGAGACGGACAGGCAGACGGATGTGTAAAGCGGCTATGTGCCACAGGGTATGCGAGATGGCGGTATTTTGAGTGTTCTCTAGATGGACGCACGGATGGGCGCATGGACGAACAGACAGACAGACTGAGAGACAGACGGACAGACAGACGGACGCGTAAAGCGCGTATGTTCTACAGGGTATGCGAGATGGCGGTACTTTGAGTGTTCTCTAGATTGACGCACGGATGGACTCACGGACGGACAGACAGACTAGCAGACGGACGGACAGGTAGACGGACGCGTAAAGCGGTATTTGCCACAGGGTATACGAGATGCGAGATGGCGGTACTTTAGGTGTTCTATAGATGGACGCATGGACGGGCAGACAGATAGACTGGCAGACAGACGGACAGGTAGACGGACGTGTAAAGTTGCTATGTGCGACAGGGTGTGTGAGATGGCGGTACTTTGAGTGTTCTCTAGATGGACGCACGAACGGACGCACGGACAAACAGACAGACAGACTGGCAGACAGACGGACAGGTAGATGGACGCGTAAAGCGGGTATGTGCCACAGGGTATACGACGCGCGAGATGGCGGTTCACAGAGTGTTCTCTAGATTGACGCACGAATGGACGCATGGATGGACAGACAGACAGACTGGCAGAGAGACGGACAGGTAGACGGACGCGTAAAGCGGCTATTGCCACAGGGTATGCGAGATGGCGGTACTTTGAATGTTCTCTAGACGGACGCACAGACGGACGCACGGACGGACAGACAGACAGACTAGCAGATGGACAGACAGGTACACGGACGCGTAAAGCGGTATTTGCCACAGGGTATACGAGATGCGAGATGGCGGTACTCTAAGTGTTCTCAAGATAGACGCACGGACGGACGGACAGACATACAGACTAGCAGACAGACGGACAGGTAGACGGACACGTAAACGGCATTTGCCACAGGGTATACGAGATGCGAGATTGCTGTACTTTAAGTGTTCTCTAGATGGACGCACGGAAGAACAGACAGATGGCAGACAGACGGACAGGTAGACTAATGTGTGAAACGGCTATGTGCCACAGGGTATGCGAGATGGTGGTACTTTGAGTGTTCTCTAGATAGACGCCCGGACGGACGCATGGATGGACAGACAGACAGACTAGCAGACGGACGGACAGGTAGACGGACGCGTAAAGCGGTATTTGCCACAGGGTATACGAGATGCGAGATAGCGGTAATTCAATTGTTCTCAAGATGGACGCTCGCACGGACGCACAGACGGACAGACAGACAGACTAGCAGACAGACGGACAGGTAGACGGACACGTAAAGCAATATTTGCCACAGGGTATACGAGAAGTGAGATGGCGGTACTTTAGGTGTTCTCTAGATGAACGCACGGATGGATGCATGGACGAACAGACAGACAGACTGGCAGACAGACGGACAGGTAGACGAACTTGTAAAGCGGGTATGTGCCACAGGGTATACGAAGACAGACAGACTGGCAGAGAGACGGAAAGGTAGACGGACGCGTAAAGTGGCTATGCGCCACAGGGTATGCGAGATGGCGGTACTTTGAGTGTTCTCTATATGGACGCACGGACGGTCGCATGGACGGACAGACAGACTAGCAGACGGACGGACAGATAGACGGACGCGTAAAGCGGTATTTGCCACAGGGTATACGAGATGCGAGATGGCGGTAGTTTAAGTGTTCTCTAGATGGACGCAGAGACGGACAGACAGACAGACTGGCAGACAGACGGACAGGTAGACGGACGTGTAAAGCGACTATGTGCCACAGGTTATGCGAGATGGTGGTACTTTGAGTGTTCTCTAGATATACGCACGGTTGGACGCACGGACGGACAGACAGACAGACTGGCAGACAGACAGACAGGTAGATGGACGCGTAAAGCGGGTATGTGCCACAGGGTATACGAGATGCGAGATTGCGGGTAGCTTTAAGTGTTCTCGAAATGGACCCCGACGGGACGCACGGAAGAACAGAACAGACTGGCAGACCGGACGGACAGGTAGACGGATGTGTGAAAACGGCCTATGGCCACAGGGTATGCGCGATGGCGGCTTACTTTGCGTGTTCTCTAGATCGGACGCACGGATGGTCGCAGGACGAACAGACAGACAGACTGGCAGACAGAACGCGACAGGTAGACGGATGTGTGAAACGGCTATGTTGCCACAGGGTATGCGAGATGGCTGGTACTTTGAGTGTTCTCTAAGATGACGCCAACGGATGGACGCATGGACGAACCACGACAGTACAGACTGGCAGACAGACGGACAGGTAGCCGAAACGGTGTAACAGCGGGTATGTGCCACAGGGTATACGACGCGCGAGAATGCGGTCCACCGAGTGTCTCTAGATTGCACGCATTGAATGGACGCATGGACGGAACAGACAGACAGACTGGCAGACAGACGGACAGGTAAGACGGATGTGTGAAACGGCTATGATGCCACAGGGTATGCGAGATTGCGCGTACTTTGAGTGTTCTCCTAGACTGGACGCACGGATGGACGCATGGCCGAACAGACAGACAGACGGCAGCAGCCGGACAGGTAGACGAACGCTGTTAAAGCGGGTAATGTGCCCACAGGGTATACGACGCGCGAGATGGCGGTACACAGCCAGTGTTCTCTAGATTGACTGCAATGAATGGACGCATGGACGGGACATGACAAGACAGACTGGCAGAGGCTACGGCCAGGTAGACGGACTTTGCTGAAAGCGGCTATGTGCCACATGGTATGCGAGATGGCGGTACTTTTGAGTGGTTCTGCTAGCTGGATCAGAACGGATGGTACGCACTGACGAACAGACCGACAGACTAGCAGACAGACGGACAGGTAGACGGACGCTTAAAAGCGGTATTTGCCACATGGTATAGGAGATGCCAGATGGCGGTACTTTAGGTGTTCTCAAGATGGAGGCACTGACGTACCACGGATGACAGACAGACAGACTGGCAGGACAGCGACGCGTATGCGGACAGGTAGACGGATGCGTAAAGACGGTATGTGCCACAGGGTATGCGAGGTGGCGGTACTTTGAGTGTTCTCAAGATGGAAGCACGGACGGACGCACAGACGGACAGATGATACACTGGCAGACAGACGGACAGGTAGACGGACGCGTAAAGCGGTATTGCCACAGGGTATACGAGATTCGAGATGGCGGTACATTAAGTGTTCTCTAGATGGACGCATGGACGGACGCACGGACGGACGCACAGACGGACAGATGATACACTGGCAGACAGACGGACAAGTAGACGGACGTGTAAAGCGGCTATGTGCCACAGGGTATACGAGATGCGAGATGGCGGTACTTTAGGTGTTCTCTAGATGGACGCACGGACGGGCAGACAGACAGACTGGCAGACAGACGGACAGGTAGACGGACGTGTAAAGCGGCTATGTGCCACAGGGTATGCGAGATGATGGTATTTTGGGGGTTCTCTAGATGGACGCACGGACGGACGCACGGACAAACAGACAGACAGACTGCGCTAGACAGACGGAACAGGTAGATGACGCGTAAAGCGGGTATGTGCCACAGGGTATACGACGCGCGAGATGGCGGTTCACAGAGTGTTCTCTAGATTGACGCACGAAGGACGCATGGATGGACAGACAGACAGCTGGCAGAGAGACGGACAGGTAGACGGACGCGTAAAGCGGCTATTGCCACAGGGTATGCGAGATGCGGTACTTTGAATGTTCTCTAGACGGACGCAGGACGGACAGGCAGACAGGACAGACATAGCAGACGCACAGAGTAGGCTGACGGACGCGTAAACAGCAGTATTTGCCACAGGGTATACGATATTGCCATGGCCATGAACTGCGGCGAGCACGAGCCCGCATCGAGGAGAAAAAACGAGGAAGAAGTTGTTGGGCTAGCGCGCTCTCGCCGAGGCTTTTGTTTTTTGGTTGTGGTGTCCCTGACCTGCGCCTCTGTGACTACGCGGTATTCTTTACCTGAAGTCCCTCTTGTTCACGCGCGACAACTGTGGAGGTGCTGGGTATTCCCAGTCAATGATCCAAACGCCTCCTGGGAGCCCTATACCCGCAGTCGCAAACACCTGTCCACCGGGCCAGCCGGAGAATCCGAGGATTGTCCCCCGAGCGTGAACCTCTACCGGAGATGGCATCAACTGCACCACCCCAGAGCGGTACGGAAAATATTCCGATGGCTAATTACACGCTGCAGAAGCCACGAGTGCCGAAGGTGTTCCGTGGCTCCATGTTGGAGGATGTTGTGGACTGGTGGCTCACTTTGAACGCGTTGCGGCTTTCAACGAGGTGAGACCGACGCCAACAAGCTGCGGAATGTATATTTCAGCCTTGATGACGGAGCTCGTACTTGGTACGAGAACCGCGAACCCTTCTCGTCGTGGACGATGTTTTGCCGTCAGCTGCTGGCAAGTTACGCTGACCCCCATCGCCGTGAACGAGCGGAACGGGCCATCCAATCACGCATCCAAATGCCGAACGAGAGCGTGATGGCGTACGTGGAGGACATGACGAGCCTTTTCCGTCGCGCTGACCCAGGTATGGGAGAAGACAAGAAGTTGCGCCACCTAATGCGAGGAGTTAAGGAGCAACTCTTCGCTGGTCTCGTGCGAAGTCCCCCGAATACTGTGGCAGAGTTTTTAACTGAAGCAACGACAATGGAAAACATGCTGCAGCAGCGATCAGCTGTGTACGACCGCCACGTGAATGTTGCCTCGCCGGTGGACCAGATTGGAGTTGCGGGGAGTAACGTCAATCTCGAAGCTCTCTGCGACCTCATCAGATCGGTGGTACGCGACGAGCTGCAGAAGATTCACGGGCCGCCTCCACCTGCTGCGGGATCCATCTCCAGCCTCATCAGGAGTGAAGTACAGCAGGCTTTGCAAGTCCCGCTGTCCAACGATGCTTCCCCGCCTGTACCGATCGAGCCTCACCGTGCATCTTATGCCGAGGCTGTGAGCTGTTACGTCGCTCCTGCATCGTACGCCGAAGCTGCGAGTCGTTACGCTCCTCCACGCCGTTTCGTACACCCTGCACATCGCGATCCACTCCCAGCAGTTCAACCAGTCCAGCATTTCGAGAATCGGCAGCTCCTCCCGCGGAAATCGGACGTATGGCGCACACCGGACAGGCGGCCGCTGTGCTACCACTGTGGCGAAGCGGACACGTGTACCGCGAATGCCAGTACCGTCGCCTCGGACTTCAGGGTTTCGCCGTCGACTCACCCAGGCCAAGATTTGGCGAAAGACCCAGAGCGATTGAGGAGTACCTGTCCGAGCAGCGCATGCCACTGCTCCCGCGGCGCCAGTCACGATCACCATCTCCAAGAAGGTCTTCGTCAAGTGTCCCGAACTACCCAGGGGCGGCGCCAGCACGGCCGCTCAGCCCTAGGCGGGAAAACTAACGACAGCGACCTTCGGGGGCGGGGCCGCTGATAAACGACACGAACAAGGGCCCCAATCCATGCGAGTACGTACCAGCAGTGGTTCAACGACGACAGCTCCCGAATCAGAAAGCCGACTTTCCCTAGATATACCTGTAGTGCTCGACGGCCGCCACGATATTACAGCTTTATTAGACACAGGGGCCGACTACTCCATCATGAGCAGAAAACTGGCGACGCATCTCAAGAAAGTGGGTACGCCGTGGTACGGGACACGAATCCGTACAGCCGGCGGGCACGTCGTCACCCCTCTCGGTATCTGCACGATTAGAGTCGGCATTCGCAAACGCACATTCTCTGCAGCGC